>CAKNWW010322863.1:3847-15910 GCA_932074435.1 Andricus kollari | reverse complement strand
ATATTTTTATTATAATGTAATAATGCATTAGGATCGTTCAAGTCATTACAAATAGGGAGACTTTTGTATATTATCATTTCAGAACATTTAGTTTATTTGTTTTAAACGTTAAAGATGTAATCTTTATATTTTACCATTTTACTCTACTTGAAAATTAAAAACCTTGAAAACCGACATTTCCGGTGTATGTAAGGTCTATTTTTTATTCCTATATATGTTTTATTCTAGTATCAGTTAATCCTTGCTTAATTTGAGCGGAATGTTTTTAAATTATCCACAAACGTCCAAAATATTACAAAAACTGCGAAAAATACTGAATCTCCCATGATTCTAATTAGCTTTCAATCAAATGTAGGGCGTCGCGCTAGTGGCGCCAGTGTTTCATTTTCTGCCGTCCTTTACAAAACTGTCACAGAGCATTTGCATGGCGAGTTATCCCTCTGGCTCCGAACCACCGAAGCTCCGGTAGAAGAACACAAAAAAATTTCCTTTGGTACCCGGCTCAGGGATCGAACATCAGAGCTCCTGCATAGAAGTCTGACGCGCTATCGTCTGAACCACCGCCGCTCATTTCCTCCTTGATGTAAGAAATGCTCAAATAATTTACAGAGGGACCTTCGGGGTTGATTTCCCTACCAGCTACGAGGGCAAAAAAGGGTTAAACTAGAAAAACCTGTCGCGAGGACGAAGTTCACATGCCACGAGGGAGCGACTTTCACATTGATGTTAAAAATTAAGCGTATTCTATAAATTTTTCCATATCCTCCAAAAATTCCTCGGAAGTTTACGTCCGCTTTTCGATAAGCGTAGATGTGTGAAGTCGAGTTTCAGTCACTGTTCGTACTACTATAATTTCCCGCACTGAGTTTGCATATGCGCGGGCAATAGCACGTTCGTATGTCGCTTTAACTTTTTTTTACCAATCATATTTTTAGATCTACGGGCCTTCTTTTGGCCAGGCATGGGTAATACGAGGTTCGCAACATAGTGTGTAACATTTGCTTCTATAGCGTAGTCTTCGTCCAGTTTTCTAAACACTGTCCATTATCAATACTTTCAACGAATTTGAATATAGATTACGGCCTATTGACGCCTTGGCATATTTCTGGCACGCAGTTATGGCTTTAAGGTTACGAACCAGTTAAAGCTTCGCACCTCCGATAGCATCTATCACAAGGACAATTACTTTAACCGACTATTTAGGTTACAGTCGCTGCCGCTCCCTTTAAAGGTGTTGAGACCTCTCCTCCTTTTCTTTCTCCATGCAGGTGATGTTTGTAGTCGGCCGCAGCCGAGAATTCGACCACGAATTTAATCTATTTTTTGAAGTCTTCGAGAACGATGTCAGGTCTCTCGTGCAGACATGCCCAACCCGGGGAAATTCCCTGCGGGACCACATGTTCCGCTTCCACCACTTTTTCTCCCAGAGAGCGGGAGTGGTGGCAGGCGCGTGCGCCAATCTCTACTCTGTGATGTACGCTGCACCGTAGGTTCGAAATATCTATTAGACCAAGGTTACGAACTTGTTCTTCCATATTTCATGAACCTAATAACATAATAATACTCGCTGTTATGACAAAGATAAGTTACATTGAAGCTTGCATAGAATGTCGCATAATCAGCAGATTTCCGGCGCATAATTTCGCCCAATAATTCATTTTTTCATTGCATAATTTGAAGATTCGCAAAAGCAAAAAAGAAAAATTGTTTCTTCCGGTATTGTTCTAAAACTTGGTCCAGATTTCATGATCACGATCATCATTTCGAGATACGGTAAATAGGAAATAGGAGAAATTGTTCAAAAATTGCCTTTTCAACCTTAAAGTCTTAAACTTAAACATATTACGTACTAGGCTTAACTTTACTTTTGAATATTATATATAATACATATAACATTTAATTAAACATATCAGAATTTATTGATACTGAATAGGATTGAGATTTTCCTACTATATTTCAAATCTATAACTTACCATTCTACGTTGAGCACAATGTTAATAGACTGTTATATTGCAAAAAGAATCAGCCAACATTTGTGTATATTTTACATACAATGTAAAAAATGGTGATATTAAAATATTCAATAATGTACAACAAAGAAACACTTTGTGAACTTTTCTTTTCAATTACATTCATTGGAAAGAAATGTGAACATACTGCAATAAAATAATTAAGACTTAAGTTACTATTGAAATTTTATGTTGAAAAGTCAGTCGCCCCCAAGCACCCCAACAGATATTTCGAACCTACGGTGCAGCGTACATCACAGAGTAGAGATTGACGCACGCGCCTGCCACCACTCCCGCTCTCTGGGAGAAAAAGTGGTGGAAGCGGAACATGTGGTCCCGCAGGGAATTTCCCCGGGTTGGGCATGTCTGCTCTAGTGTGCAACGGAGCCTACTGTCAAAAAATCATAATTCCAGAAAATTTGGCACTTCTGGTTTTGGACAATTGACACTATCTGCCTCGGAGCGTTCAGCAAGGCAGGGTCGCGGCTAACACCATAAGAGCGACAAAGATAGTAATAAAACATTCTAAGGGCCACATCATATCTGTGAAGATACGTCGTTCCCGCGTGAGTGGGACACCAGGATAGTGTGTGTTCAAGGCAATCTGCATGTGCATGACTCGCTCTGCGCCTATCGCTGGGAACTTCTTGATGTTAAATGCTGTTTCGGTATACTAAGGTGGAAATGACACCGTCCTGGCACTCGAAAATGAAACTCTGTGTCCCTGAGTTAAGTCCTGATGAGCTGAGGACAGCAAAAGTTTGCTCCTTCGACAAGGACTGATCATTCATATTTTTGTGAAAGTTTCCGTGCATTTTCTTGTCGAGTAGCCGTGGGCGAAAAATTTTAACCTCTGCTTTTATTACTTTGGCTTTTAGAAGTGAGTCATCTAGATGGAGTAATGCACTTTTCTCAGTTCAGATGTGAAAATAAGGCCAATGGTCCCTGGCGCCTGCTCCGCGGCTCTGTAAAGGAACGCTCCTTGTCCAATCATTTCGTGTTCCCTAACCATTTTTAGGAGATGATCTCTGCTATTCACAACGATGTAAGTTGTACTCAGAGCAACTTGGTTATGAAGACATTGGAAAGTCAGAAGTCCACGTCTCACTTTACGGCATGAAATGTATAATAGCGAAACGGGAAAATTGATATGGAAGCTCTTATGCATATGCATGATCTGACACGTGGCAATATCAAGGGCCTCGTTCTCCGTCCATTGAACCACCCTAAACTACACTGATAGAAATAATAATGTTGATTTAACCATATGATCGTTGGTTGAAAAATCACGAGTATATTTATAATATAATACGTGTACTTCAATGATAAAGAGTAGGAAATGCACTTACTGAAATATGGTAAATACAAGTTATTTATATTTGTGGCACAAAAATGTAATATATGTGTTGCTATTGTATGAAATGTGTAATTCTATTAAACACTTGCTTGAGGGAACTATCTCTGAAATGTTTTCGTTTAGCAATACCCTTTGTATGACTGATTTACCGGACTCGCTTTGTTTAGTTTACAACAGGCGCACCTTGGTCGCGCCTGCGCTTCTACTTTCGTAAGCAACAAGAATCGGATGGCCAAAACAGTTATCCTGTATGGCTGTATCTATACCAGCAATAAAATAGAGTTAATTTTATCATAAATATTGTTGTACCACTTATTCATTTTTATCAGAACCAAGACGGCAAGCATGTAAGTCGCAGACACCTTGTTAAACAAATCGTTATAAGCAATAATTTTCTTTCCAAACATACAGCTGTCAGAAAAATCTGGAAAAATTGTGTATAACCATTTAGGAAGGTGAAATTTAATTATTAAAAAAAAAATCCTATATGCAATATGTTCGTTACAAAAAGTATTATTTAAACAAATTTTAGGAACAATTCCACAGAACTTCGCCGGCAGCTGTAAGTATGAAAAAATGATTGTTTATTAATCTGATAGATATTTCAGCGAAACTGAACTCAATAATTTTTTTTACAGAATATGAATATTAAGAAAAAGTGCGTGAGCGTTCCTTTCACAGACAGTGATGAAAGTGGAAATATAGTGACTAGCTTAGTGATCTTCTTCGCGGTACCGGAGGAGCTAGTGTTTGTTAATAGTGGAAACGAATGCTTAAAGTGTAAATGCGAAACACCTCCAAGACCCGTTTCGCAAAGTAAATTCGCAATTTCGGAAATGGAGAAGTGGAAATGCAGTGCAAAAAATGCATCGACATTCTGAAAGTGCAGCGCTACTGGTAGGAAAACAGGTAGGAAAAGAAATACCTTGACCCCGGATTTAGAAGAGGGAAGTGATAGAAGAAGAAACAACGATCACACGACTCGACAAGGAGATCACTGCGCACCCACTTTACGCAGTCTACGTTATGAAAAGGGCTGGATAGCATCAGAGGATAATGGGATGGTAAAGCAGACCGAGGCAACGCTACTAACCAAGAAAGTAAGTAAGCAGCCACCGATAACGATAACCAACAGCGAAATAGTAAACTCAGCCGACGGAGTTAGACTTATAACGCATCTATTGTTAAATAGCAAATCGGAGATGAGATATAACAATACTATAGGCCCAGGATATATGAGGGCAGAGACAACTTTTCCTCCCCAGGTTTGGACGAAGAAGAAATCAAGACCGACATTAGGTAGAGATACGAGATTGAGGGAAGAAAGGTTGTCATCTTCAAAAGTAATAATTCCCTCATCCTCATAGTGGGAAAAGAAATACCCAAGAGAAGCAGAAAGTGCACGTGGTAAATTATATAACTGTGTTCTTAATTTTCATCACTTATAACAATAAAAAATTTCACATTTTATTTTATTATGCCCATGGGTGTCACGCCACCTCTACAGCTTGCAGTACGTCATAGTGCACAAAAAATTAAATGAAAAAATTTTCTAGCAAAATTTTGCACGAAGCTTAGTTTTGCGCACAAAAAAGCTTCAAAGTTAGGCCTCATCAACCAATGAGGAGCGAGCCTTAGCGACCACTTTTACGTGTCCTGATCGTTAAGATAGTGTATGCTTTTTGGTGATACACTGCAGCTCCCATGTAAGGTGATTCTCCCAGGCTCCCAAGCTTCCATGATTTTCAAGCGTCAAAGTTTTTGAATAAAAAGTACCTTCCCAATCCCTAACGCGGAGCCACATTCGCCTCAACATACACGCAGAAAAAAGAACCCTATATTTTACTGAAAACCAAGTTAAATCTACTGATCTTCCAAGTACTTATATGGACAACACGGCAGTTCAGTAAATGTAACAAGTATAGGCAACTGAATATGACTATCATTTCTGGTTACCAGTGGCAATTCTCAAGTGGTGCTGACCTGTGGATCCGTAGATTTTACCGATCCAGTCGCTATTCTGCACGGATATTATTAGTAGCAGTGGGACTCCGATGCTGTTTCGAAGTCGAAAATCGAACGAACCTCTCTTTCCAGCTCCACACGTTAGAAAAAGAGGTCCGTTCGATTTTCGACTGTCGACACGGTATCGGAGTCCCACTGCAGACTGCAGAGCTAACTTACGTTAATGGTATAGACTATACATAGTTAGTATAGTTTAGACTTTAGAGTCTTTAGACGGCACTATGAATTGTAAAAAAATATTGCTAAAAAATAATTAATAAATCAATACGCGGTTAATTCATAGATACATGTTCGGATATACTTATAATTAATCGGTATTTGTAAGGCTACAACGCTTATAATACAATTGAAATTTCGCACGCAACGGGGGGGTTCGAACGCATAAACCTAAGCACGCAAGTCGACTATCTTAACCACTACACTATTATACAAGTAACGATCTGTGAAATAATCCCGAAATGCATTTGTAACTAAGGTGGTGACCTCGGTAACGACTTCTGAATACGCGCCCCCATGCCATCGCGCGTACAAGAAAAATGTTCTCGCATTTACCTCATATCCATACAAGTCAGCTGTGACAGGCGTGGGACACAAACACGTAGTGCTCCAATAAACTCTCAACTGTACGCGATCTGTGAATAAGATGTGCCATCCAAAATAGTGTTATTTATTATAAAACCCCTTTATTGCTAAGTGGGAATGTGGATTAATGTGACGACTGTCACAGAAATGTCAAAAAAAAAATGTTTTTTAGGTGATGCCATGAGGTAATGCAATCCATCCATTGCTGATGACGTCATGAATTCATCCGGTGGTCCGCGCGGATCGGATCGGTAGCATGTACCGATCCTTCTGCAATGTTCACTGCACCACTATTGTAATCTCGGTTCAGTGAATTTCACATATCTTACAGTATTTAATACTAGGGAATAGAGGTTTGATTTACTAAAGGATTGCCGCTTAATTTACCTTAACTTCACTGTGACATTTACGAAATGCTAAGTGATTTTGACATGTTCATACCCTCATTAAGAGCAGTTTTTACTGTTACGGTTACAAGAAACACGTTACATTTCTTGATAAGTAAATATAACATTTCTTTTTTCTGCGTGTAGGCAAAACCCTTATCAGTACCCATCGTTACATGTTTTTCAATATCTGTCATTTGCCGGCTGTCAAAGAGAAAAGTCATGTGAAATAAAACAGTTACTGTCGACCACACTAAATATTTCTTTACAGAATTTAAATATTAATCACAATTTACATATAACCACAAGTGACAGAAAATGATAGACACTCACAAACATATGACGATCATTACTGATGACGGTTTTACCTGTGTTGAGGCGAATGTGCGCCGCGGCACAGTGGCCCAAGAGGCCTGGTTCCGTAATCAAAAGTCTAGTTTTCAAACATTCCCATTTGTACAAGTGTCAGGCCATTATAATCAGTGACTATTGGGTTATCTTTTCCGTGAATGAGTTGTTAATTAATGAAATCCTACTCCGGTAGGAGACATGCAAAATAATTTTGTTTGGAAATTCTTCATGTTTTTCGCTCAAATATTTAATATATTTATGGATTTGTTATTTATAATTAAATGGTTCTTTTTTCTTTTTCACCCTTAGGCGCACAGAAGTTAAAAAAATGTTAATTGAATAAAAACAAAATTAATAAAGTTCTGCAACATTGATGTTAGCAACTAATTCGTTTATTCGTAATATAATTTCTTTTATTGGAAAGTACCGCGCAGTTCCTCTACTTATCACCAATATCAAAATATCAGGTGTGTTCTTTATGATGTATACTTCACGGTCGGATTCACAGTGGGTCAGGAGACTCGGTTCCGTGGCCAAAAGTCGGAAAACGCATCAAAATGTACAATGAATTCCAAGGACACCTATCTATATATATTTTTCTCGAGGGGGATGATTTTGAATCTGAAGTCATCATTTCAAAAAGCAAAATGGCGAATACAATATGGTGGACGGGAATTTAATGAAACTATGGGATCTACTTGAAACGTAGAAAATAAAAAAAAATAAAAATATTTGGGTTACATTGTTAGAAATTTCCTAAAATTACAGTCAGTTTTCAATGTCTTATGTCACTGGAATTTCAGAAATTTGGTTTTGAAAATTAATTTGAGACCATATTCATTAATTTTCAGTCACACGAAACTTAATTTTGAAGCAAAAGTTATTAAAATTTCATAAAATTGACTCTGAAACCTGTTTGAATTCCTTGTACATAAAATATTATTGGCGGCTGAATAAACTTCACTGTGGTTCACGTAAATTTTATAAACTTGCATTGAAAATAAAGTAACATTTTTTATTAAATTTAATAAACCTAAATGAAAATATGAACAAAATGAACAAATTTTTCATGAAATTAAATTTAGAAGCTTTGTATGTGATATATTTTTCTATCGATTAATACATTTTTTGCAATTACATGTACAAAATTGGTGAAAATTCGTGAAAATATACCTTATATGCAATGATAGATGTATAAATTGTTGGAAGACAGGCTATTGATCAAAAGTTGGATGGGTTTAGAATGTCTGGTTTTTAGGCGAAATATACGTAGTACCTTTGAGCATAAAGCCTGGAATCAGATCTGGGGGTTCGAAGATCTTCTGAAAACGGCTTACCAACGCAGAATGCACAGACTTGTCAGATACTTATAACAGAAATTGTGCACCATATCTGGACCTGCAGCAAACATAGTTACATAATAGTTACAAAACTGTTAAATAAGATATTGTAACATGTCATATAACAGGTGAGTTACAGGTGGCTACGTGTGACACGAAATGTCACACTCTGCTCTGTAACTCTGTGACATAAGTTTTGTAACATGCATATAACCATGTTATACCAGTTTTAAGTTCTATAAATATTATGAACCACTTACGAAACGGTAATATAATGATAAATTTGCAAAAAAACAGTTTTATATATTTTCACTGCACTTACTTTATTTTTAAGTTACACAATTGCACGCGCGGTCGCTCACCAATATAATGGAACGCTCAAATGCTTTGAAAAATCGCACCCGCTGGGGATTCGAACCCTGCCTAAACTACCTAACCTGTCCGGTAAGAAGGTTTGCATTCAAAGGTATTATTTATAAATTAAAATATATAAATTAAAAACACCATTTTCGTTCAACGTATTAGAAGATGCTTCAAAATCGTAAAATTTGCCAAATCTAGTAGGATTGTGCATAACAATACATTACTTTATCACAAAACTCTCGTTTTATTCAAATAAGATCAATTAAAAAAATATACAACCGTGATAAATAAATTAAAAAAATTCGTTTTCATCGCAGCTGCCTATATAGCAATAAATGTTGACAACGTTAAATTACTAATACTGTGTTTTAAATGCTTTTAACCTTATTATTATTTGGGAAACAGTAAATAAGTAAAGCCAAATGTGCAAATTCAAAAGAAATTCAAAATGTACTATGTCATGGTCGATTTGGTGTATCTAAAATTATTCATAAAAATGTTGTCGCCACTGGGTACAGAAAGGGATTCAGCTTAAGAGATTACTTATACTGCTATGAGGATTCAAAACGCGAGAACAAAAACTGTATCGAAAAGGATTTAACAATTGTCACGTCACCACTGAACAGGAAATATTTAAATACTTTTAAATGCAAGCCTTCTTATCGGGTGAGCCTTTTAACTTAAATCTACTGCACGCACTAGCCAACTGAGAAATCGAGTCGCTTGGATCTTGTCGACAAAATCTCAGCCAAGCTTTTTGTTTTTTGTTATTTGTTTATTGCAACGAACCTATTTGCCCGACACAAATTAAGTTTTGGCTCAGAGAATATCAACTAAAGTGGGTAATTGTCCTCTACAGGAGTTGTACTATCAAGTACCTTTAGCGGCAAAACAAGTGTTTATAATCCTCTCATAGAGATTCATAGAGAGATTGATGCCTCTTCGGAAAAGTAGGTTTACCATCTCATCTGGAAATTATCATGTGACAACAAATAGCGTCACCTTCCAGAGGGGCGCCGTTCAGGGAGACGCCATGAGCCCTCTGCTCTTTTGTATCACACTTCTGCCAATATCACTTGCACTGCGCAATTCTCCTGGGTGCCTCTGTAACGACGCTAATCATCGCGAGCATATGGTCACTCATGTATTTCATATCAATGACCTGAATATCTATGCTTCTGATAAAAGCAAACTTCTAAATATCGTCAAGAAGTACACATGAAAGATTTATATGGACTTTGGATTAGACAAAAACGCCTAGGATTCAGCTGTCACTACTGCAACACGTAGAGCGATTCCAATAGCAATTAGGCTTTCTACGGTATGGCTACACACACAATGGTGTGATATTATTATTGTTTGGTTATTTGATGCCCGCTGATAAATATATTTTTAACATTTTACAGATTTTATATTTTGTACATATGTATCTTCAGATAGCAAAGATGATCTCATATTTAAACTAGTAGTTTTTAATCTTGATAATAGTCTTCCTAACAGTAATTCTATACTATTAGGCCAATATTATAATTTGAATTGTATCCACTTAGTTTGGGTTGTGCTGATAATGATTTTTTGTCTGAGTCCATTTTTACGTGTGCTGCGTGAGCTTCCCATTTTTGAATTGTTTTTCTATAAAATCTTTCTCTTAATATATTTATGGATACCTTAAGCATTTGTCATGAGAACGCTCAGTCTCTCTTGGCACATTTTCTAGAATTCAAAAAATTTTTCAGTACATGTTCCTACCATATAATAGCTGTTTCTGAGTCCTGGTTAACTCCCAATGTATCTTCTAGCCTCGTTGCAATTTACAACTATTCGCGCTTTCGAAGAGACAGAGACGACAGAAGGGGCGGTGGAGTTTGTCTTTTTTTGCATGATAGTCTGAATAGTACTGTAGTTGGTGTGAATTCAGTAGTTACTTACCCCACTACCGAATTTCTCTTTGTTGAAGTCAAGTCAACTTCTGATATTGTTTTAGTGGGAGTAGTTTATAAACCACCCGATGCCTTTTATGGCACAGAGCTTGAATCGGTAATTTTTTCATTTATTCCTAACTTTAATAACATTATCCTTAGTGAAGATTTTGACACTAACCTAAATCACTAACCCACTAACCTAATTTCACTTCTCGATTGTACCTCATGACTCTACTCACCATACTGATCGTTCCAGTACTCGTATTGACTTAATGACTGTAGACGATATTGATAAGGCTGTCTCCTACGAACAACATGTTATCCCTTTTCTCTCTAACCACGACTTGATTTACATTACCTTTAAATTTTCCTATAATCTAAATTTAAAACCAACCCTAAGACTGGTGAGGAATCTCTATGAAATTGATGAAACTACATTCCACGAACATCTAATGACGTATGGTTGGGAAAAACTATTACTAGATACAAATATAAATAATAAAATCGACGCTCTGACTAATTACCTAGTCTCCGCATTCAATAAATTTTGTCCGCTACACGTTCCTAAAAACTTTAATAAAGCTTCCCCCTGGATAACATCCGAAATTAAAGATCTGATGAGAGAACGTGATGGCAAGCGCCGACTTGCAAAAAGAACAAAAAGCAGTATAATACAAGCTCAATTTCGTAAACTAAGGAACCTAGTTCAAACTAAGATTATAGATGCGTTCAATCAATACAATTATAACGAGATTGTACATAGAGAAAAAAAGAGGACATTTGGCATCTCCTTAGACGTTTACACCTAATTCCGCCCAAGCACGAATCTATAGATAGTAATTTTCCGCCTGATCACCTTTTAAAGACTTTTTTTGCCTTCAAAGTTCCACATTTATCATAATCATTTTCCACTGCCCTCTTAATTCAACATTTAATGACTCTGACTTCTTTTTCGATGAAATCACACCTGAAATACTTTTGGAAAAAACTTTTGGAAAAAACAAATCTTTCCTATTCTACTGCATATCTATAATGCTTCCCTTGAAGTCGGTATCTTCCCAGATATCTGGAAAAAGGCCTTTTATGCCCAATTCCTAAAATTTCTAAACCTACTTCCCCGAAAGACTTCCGGCCAATTTCTGTTTTATGTGCACTGTTCAAACCACTTGAAAAAATTGTTCACCTCCAACTTTCTAAATTTCTCGAATTATCTAAAGCCATTAACCCGATGCAATCATGTTTTCGGGCAAAGCATAGCACTCTTACTACTGCTTTCCTTAAAGTAACGACGGATCTTAAATTAGCAATGGATAATAGGGAAATCACGATTGTTTTTCTGTTTGATTTTTCGAAGGCTTTTGATATGGTCAATCATAAATTACTCCTACAACAGTCAAAATCTTTTAACGTGTCTAACTCTGTCATCAAGTGCTTTCAATCCTATTTTAATAATTGGTCACACAGAATTATTAATAGTAGTGGTGATCCTTCTGACTGGAGAGAAGTCAAGAGTCGGGTTCCTCAGGGCTCCATTCTGGCACCCCTCCTCTTCAATTTGTTCACTTCTGACCTTGGAAGTAAACTTTAACATTGCAAATACCACAAATATGCTGACGATTTTAAAATTTACTTATCGGGACTAATTTCTTCAATAAGTAGATTACTTCTTCTAGTCGAAGATGATATCGATCACGTTATCCTCTGGGCCTGGAAGAATGGACTTACTCT
>CAKNWW010322786.1:1128-16936 GCA_932074435.1 Andricus kollari | reverse complement strand
CTTTGGTTGAAAATTTAACTGCTTTGATGAAAATTCCTTTTTTTTTTGGTGTTGAATTAATTTTTTAAACTGGAGATTTAATTATTCCATTTTTGGTTACAAAAAATTGTTTTATTCCAAAGTTTACCTAGTTGGTTGAAAACTTACCTTTTTAATTCAAAAACGCAAGTATTTCGTTGAAAATTCCTATTTTTTGGTAGAAAATTAATGATTTTGGTTGAAAATTCATTTCTTACGTTGAAAATTGAATTCTTTCATTGAAAAAAATTATTGGATTGGAATATTTGGATTTTTTACCATAAAATCAGAGTTTGAGGCTGTAAAAGAAATTTTGCATATGAAACTTATTTTTAGTTCTACTAGACTTATAAATTCTACTATATTCCGTGAAAAGTATTTTTTTACCATAAAAAAAAGTTACCTGAAATAATTAAATTTTGTATCCTGGAAAACCTGGAAAAGTCTTTGATTTTTTTGAAAGAAACGGTAGACACCCTGTCTTAAAGAATGTATTGTCTGTGATACGGCTAGAATATTTTAGTCAATAAAGAGTGATGGGTAAGGTATTTTTTAAAAATAATTGCACTGTTAGAAATAATCGGAGAGTTCCGACACATTTACGACACTAAAGTAACTGAAATTTACGAAATTAGGTTGCAGAAAACGAAATTCAGTAACTTTTATAGTAAATTTACTAAATTTGTATTAAAATTCAGAAACTGTATCTGGAAATTGCAAATAGTTTCCCAAAATTCCTAAATGGTAATAGAAATATAAGTTATTGTAACCGAAATAAGTGCGCAGTTAGCAACTGCGCACTCCTCGCTTCTCGACCGCGTTCGAAGCGGACAAAGCATGGTGGTTGTGGTCAAAAGAGTTGTGGTTGATAGCGAATTATCTTTGCAATAAAATAGTTAAAATTTACTGCGGTCATCTGCCTCGTAAATCAAGTTCAAAAAAGGTATATCAGGACCTCAAGTGCCTAGCAGAAGCTGTGTAAATTAATCCAGGTTTTAATTGAACGTTTGGTCCGCTGTTTACGTCAAATGACGCCTTCTTGACTGGAAATGTTATATCTGTAATTTTGAGTCGTTCCCTCTTTCAGTGCAAGTTCATGTTTTGAAATTACAAATTTAAGTGTCATAAAATTGGAATTTTTAAAATAGCTGAGTATATTTTTACTCACCGGATACCAGATATTATTGCTATTTTTCCGGCCCATAAAACATAACCTCTACGGAGAATCATAAGATTTTAAATAAGAAAATAATTTGTATTTTGTCAATATTTAGTATTACTGGCGACCAGTAAGGGTAGAATTGAATTGGGTATTGTTGCGTGTATAAAAAAAATTAATTAAAATCGCGCAAGTTCTTGAACAAAGTTTTTGTTTCATAAAATCGAATTTTCTTATTTTTTTCGGAAAGAACGATTGGTACAAAAAAATTTGGAGAAAAAAGTTTCAACGCCTAGAAAAGTTCTATGAAAATTATCCCTTACTCTTTTGTGGAAAGATGCATCGTTTGCTAGAATGAAATGAGGAAGTTTTTTTAAAGGTGTGAAAAACATATTCAAAGAAACTAGGTTCTCTACTCCCAATAAATCAGTTCTTTGACTTAATTATTTTCACATTTATTGAAAAGAAAAAATTTCGTTTTTTTTAAAGTAATATCGACAAAGAAATTATTTCTTCGACTCTAGGATTGACTTTTTTGTCTCTAAATAATATTTACACACCTGAAGTATAAAAACCCTCGGTTCAAAGTAAAGAAACCAAAAAAACGCATTTCCTTGGATCCAGTATTCTTTTTAGCGTAGTTACTTTTTGTTACAAATGGAACTATCGTTACTTTTTTAGTTTCTTTTGTTTTTTAATGAATTCACCTTGAATTAAGTCATTTTTTAAATATTGATGAATATTTCTCAATTCACTTGTTTTCATTTCTATTCGCCTTGAATTTTTATGAATTCCATTGAAGTTTGCTTATTTCCCTTAATTTTCTCTGAAATCACTCGAATTTAATTTAATACCTTAGTTTAAAAAAATTGTATTCACTTAAATTTTGTTGAATTTGTCCTGAATTCTGTTCATTCCCATTTCACTCAATTTGATGAAAATTTTCAATATTTTGTTCAATTGTATTCTTTCAACTTCTTATGAATTTCATCAAAGTCTCTAGAATTCTCTTAAATTCTTTTAAATTCACTAATATCCAACCTTCTTAAAATAACTACACAATCAAAATTTCAAGAATGGCTCGATAAAATGTTGTAGGCTTACAAATAAAATATTTTTTATGCCTTGAGAAGGACTAATACATTTTTTCTCATAAAATTAATCTATGTTTGTATTTAAATTCTGAAGTACCGATTTGTAACGTGTTGAGAATTTACACAAGAAAAAGAAAACAAATCGTAAATCGAATCTCAAGAACAAATGGACCTTAAAGCTTAACTGATACGTGAGAAGTCCAGAGGATGGTTTACTGGAACCGGAAAGGTGAATCCAGATAAGAAAGGTCAGCTCATTAGAGTTCATTTTCACGGTCCAATCAGGTCGTGAACGTTTCTCTTTCGTGGTTTTTTTCCCACCCTTCTGACTTCTTCACTCTCAAATTAAATCCAGTATTTGGTCAAAGGTGGCCTGTGACAAATCCGGAATGGGCTTCTTTTTCCAGTAAAATAATCGAGTAACATACCCATTACAAAAAGTACAATAATTAAAGAAAAAACTATATAGTTTAAATAAGGTGCCGTTTAAAAAGTACGTCAAACAATTTTCGAAATTTTTTTCCACCCCTCACCTACTTCGTCACAGATTATCACACAAAGCTTAAGCTACCCATGGTGAAATTACAGATACAAACACCCGCACCCCAAACCTTTAGGATCACACTGTTTAAAAATTTTATTTAACAAACGCCTAAAATAAAACACAAAACGTACAAACATAATAATTTAACAGACTTTACAGCCCAAAATGCTCACAAGACAAAGGGAAAGAGTATTTTTTACGAAAATAGAGGAATAATGGGAGAATAAATTTATTTAAGTGAAACTAATGTATAGGTACCATATCGAATTCGATATAAAATGCTTAAAACTTCAAGTCGAAATATATGAACTTTTTTAACAAAATAGTTGAATTTTCAACCAACAAAAATGAATTGTCCACGAAGGAGTTAAGATTTCAAGCTAAAAAGTCGAATTTTTTGATAAAATAGTTCACTTTTTAACTAAATAGTTGAATTTCCAATCAAAATTGATTAATTTTCAACAAAATTGTTGAATTTGTAGCCAAATAGTTAAATTTTTATCCTTCGAAGATGAATTTTTAACCAAATGGTTGAATTTTCAAACAAAAATATTAAAATTCAACCACAAACAGTTACATTTTAAACGAATATTTGAATCTTTAAGCAAAAAATACAAATTAGCAGAAGACAGTTGAATTTTCAACCAAAAACTTTTCGACAAAAAAGGATGAATATTTAATTCAAAGGGCCAAATTTTCTATTCTAAAAGACGAATTTTCAATAAAATAGTTACATTTTTACACAAAAAAGATCACTAGTTAACAAAATAGTTAATTTTTGAACTAGTTTGATTTTTAGCCAAAAAATATTAATTCTTAAAGAAAAATATAATAGTTCGCATTTCAATTGAAAAAGAAAGATTTTAATTTGAAGTAAAATACAGTAAAATATAATCAAAATAGAGGATTTTTAAATGAAAATTGTTCAACCAATCCAAAAGGTCTTATAGAAATTTAAATCTTCTTTATCATTTACGGACCCCAAAGCCACAAAACCAAAACCTATTATTACTGAGAGTCGCATAAAGCCACGAACAAACAATTTTAATTCGAAATAAACAAGATTTCAGTTCAATCAAGAAAGACAAATTTTACACTAAATAGTTAAATCGTCGATTAGAACAGATTTTCAACCAAGCAGTTGCAATTTTTACCAAAAAGATCAATTTTCTACCGAAACAATGAATTTTCAACCAAGTAAGATTTTTTATCCAAGACAGAAACGATCAATTTTCAATCAAAGATGGAATAGTTAAATTTCGATTTAAATTAATTAGAAAAAAAAGAAATTTTTAACAGAATAATTACATTTTTAACCAATAAAGAGAATGTTTATCATAGATTTTCAGCCAAAAATGGTTTACTTAAATTTTCAGTTAAGAAAATTAAGATTCAACGAAAAAAGAAATACGAATTTTCAAGATAATAGTTAAATCTCCAACCAAATCGTAGATTTTTTCACCAAAAGAGATGAACTCTGAATCGAAAAAATAATAGTAGACTTTTGAATTAAATAGAATGAACTTTCAACGAAAAATTGTTGGATTTTCTTATTGAAAACAGGGAGATATGGAGGAATTTTCTAAAAAAAGGGGAAAAGAGGTAAATAGGCGAAAGAGTTGAAAGTCTGAATGTAGATGCTTTAATTGTAAAATAAAATAACTAATTATCATTTTTTCAAGCACTTAAACAACATTTTATTCATATTTGTATTTTTCATGTTTAATGCCACATTCTGCGTTAACTCCTCCTCTCTATGTTACAAATCGTCACAAAACCTGCCCCTCCCTCTGGGAGTGTGACGTAATTTTTGATCGGCCCCTAAGTAGATAAATACGTTTCAAAAGGCTTATTGTACTGATACCATATGTTGCTTTACCAATTTAAAGTAATGATTCTGAAAAAAGCATATTTATATAATGAGCATTGCTGCCATATGGCACCCTTCTTCCTTTTATGCAAAGTTATATGTTGCAAATTGCCGTACCAAATTATTACGTTTCCAATTTTAAATTCACCTTTCTGATCAACTCAAGTTGAATCATACTTGAAATCATCAATCTATTTGAATCATCATTAATTACAATCAATGATAATGTGTCTATTATGTAAATCTTCTCCAGAATTAATCCCTACTATGACCATTCGATTGCAAATTATACATAGAATTTTATTTTGTTGCTCCATCAGAATGACTATTAGCTATAAAATTGACATTAATGTTAGTGTCTTATTAATTATCGCTATTTTTCACATAAAAAGTTTATTTGATTCGGGTATTAATATTAATTTTAGAAACAGATACTCTGTTGCTATTCAGACATCAGATATCTGGGCGTGACTTTTAAGTGGTGATGCCATTTCATGATTATCACCTGATTCCTCATCTCAGATTATATGTTCGTTTTTAGACTCCGGGACTTCAAACTGTTTTATGTTTAGAAAGACAATTTCGCTAATTGATAAATAATATTTTATTCAAATAATTGTCCAACAAATTAATTTAAATTATAGACAAAAATTCGTATTTATTAAGTTATATTCCAAAAGAATTTAAGACATTTTCTATCTGTTAAAAGGAAGTATTATTTTCATGATATTTATCACTATATTACGTAAAAGGTATAGTCATTTACTACTAATCTCTCTGAATTAAGTATGATTGAAAACCAGTTCGATACCTCTGAATCATTAATAATGACGGCAGCAGAGGCATAGCTTCCATAATAGAATTCAGTTGGCTATAGTTAATACAAAATTTATCAGACTTGGCTCGCGTCCATTTTTTTAAATCTAAGAAATGCTATCGCCAGTCTATGTACTAGTTAACGCAACGTGGCAATAAGTATTCCGATCGATTCACGTCGAACGAGATGCAAAGTGGTAATCAAATTTGAATTATCCTTCCATCGACAAATAAATCACTTTCGAAGAATTTCGACCAGCTTCTTAACTAGTTAGCGGAATTCTTTAATAATTTCTCAAATTCTAATAAACCACTCGTTTCCAGTAAATCTTTCATCGCCTGTCAAGTTGAACAGCTTTTTTGGTGTCGAAATTGATAATGTGATTTATTATAAGATAATTTTAACTTTCTCAATTATTAAACTCGTCAGATATACTTTTATTGGGTGGTTCTAAAATTTGCAGATATAAAACTTTAATTAGAAAATTTTATATCCGGGATTATTCTTGCGATTTCAAGAAATGCACATTATATATTATAAGTAGCATTCGTGGATTCATTTACCAATTCAAGCAGATCAAAATTAGATAATGAAATTAATTGGAATACTTTGATGATGAATTAGTAATTTTCTTGTAATTCAGTAGTCGTATATTTTGGAAGAAATTTTAGAAAGAATTTGTATTTTTGTGAAAACAAGCTACAAATTTCAAATACTCATAACGTTGTAGAAATTTTTTTTCTCTGATAGGAAAATTAACTGTCGCCCAATTTCTTCTAAAAAACAAAGTATTGTGTCGCTAAGAGATTCTATACGATTTGAAGTGTATCTGCTTATCTGATATGAACTGGATTTGATCCTTTCGTTTTAGAATTTAAAATTGTAGGATTCTGAAGTAGTTGAAATCTTAAATGATTCCAAATGCGAACTTAAATAATTTTAAGTTCAAAAATTCAAGAGCATCCTGCGAAAATATTCTAAATTTAAAGACACGATGTCTGAATAAAAATAATTGCACAATATTTTATAATAAAACTGATTAATATTGATTCATAATTAAACCATGATTAGTTCAATATGCAGATTAATATTATATCGGACAATACGTGCTATAATAATTTTGCTGGTTGATAATTTTTTAATACAAGGATTATTCCAACTAATTTAACAATTAATTACGCCACAAGATGCAATGAACACATATAATACAGGACGTGCAAGACCCTAAGTGAAACGCACGCGCAAATTTAATACCAACCTAATAACACCTGCCTGCACATTTTACTACGATAGGGTTTCCCTGCGTCTCTCTGCGGGATCTCATCATGTTGGCGTGGGAGCCAAATCTCAAAGCCCAAAGCTGCTTTCGTAGTCGCGGTATAAAGATATTTCTCGCTTTGGAGGATTCTCTCTCTTCTGCTACCTTCGATTATATCGTCATCCAGTTTCACGAGTCTGCGACATCGCGAGTGGTATTTTCCAACCAGAAACACGTCATCCTAATTCGGAAACTAACTAAACAGGCTTTATTCAATTATTTAAAATTAATGACAGGCAAATTACTGCTTCTGCAATAGCCATCTCTGGGGAAATGGGAAATACATTTTTCAGTATCTATAAATATTTCGACTGCTCCATGCAATGTGGAATCAAGTTCTAGTAAGTCTAAGGGAAATTTTTAGTATACTCAACTCCCGATATAAGAACGGTTTTGGGCATGACTTGAAATGGCCTTGATCCTAAATCGGAGGAATCCAAACGTAAACAGGCACTGACTAACCGGAGGTTCTTATATTGGGAGTTAAGTGTTTTTCAGATAAAGCATGCTTTGCAAATAAAGACTTATACATATAAATATTTTCGTGTTTTTAAAATCAATCGATATATTAAGAAGAAAAAAATTTTAATTTTATTCGACGTGATTAAAAAGTATATTTTAGAAAGAAGATATTACATCTTTTACTGGATTTAAGAAAAATTACAAAAAGATAAGTTTTTATCATATATTGAAATAGAAGTTTTCTTGAATCATTTTTATTTAATATTAGCATAACATATCAATATTCCCTATTAGTTTCCTATTAAAATTTCCCCGATGAGGACGCCTAAAAGGCCTCGAAACATGTTCGACCCAGGTAGTATAAAAAAGACGGATAAATAATAAAGAAAGGAGAAAGAGGTGTTTTTGGATGTCTCTTTCTTTTTTTCTCCCTCTTATTTCAATTGTCATATGTCTATCTCTAACGAGCCGTTTTACAATGTTTTTTGTAAAAATATTTCTCTCATTTTAACTCTTTTTATGCAATTATTTTGGATAAATTGAATTTCTTGAGTATTTGTTTTTTTAAAAAAAGTTTTTTGATGAACACGATTCTATTTAAGACTTCTTGGGCAATTTTGTCGCGCAATTTTTTTTTTTTTTTAAGTTTAAGTTGGTTTCAAAAATGTATTTTCAAATATTAAACAGAGACATTAAGCCATTAGACCCTGAGTCGTTCTTTAGCGTTCGGCTCTTCTGCCCTACTCAAGAGGATTCTTGTGCCAACAAAAAAAAAAAATAAAAAAAAAAATAATAAATATTTTCGAACGATGTATATAGCTTTCAAAGACAATAAATCAAGAAATTTTTACCTTTAGGACTAATTTCGGCCCTAATATAGTTAGGATAATGTTAAGTTTACATCTCTTTCTAATTATTATATTTTTAAATATGCTAATTGAAATCTGTTTTGGTTTCTGAAATTACCGTGAGTTCCTTTAAAAATTTTGTGAATTCCTTCAAAGTTTTTTGATTGTGTGAAAACTCCTTGAAATTCTTTGAATTCTATGAATGTCGTACGTAATCTCTTGAAATTCCTTGAAATCATTGAAAAAATTTGTGAAAATCCCTTAAATATTCATTGAGATACCGCGAAATCATTTTAAATACTTGAAATCTTAAAAATACCATAACATCGTTTATAATCGTTTTAAATACATGGGAATCCCTTCAAATCTCGAAAAACTAGGTGAAATCCTTGAAATTCTGTGAAATATTTCGAAAAATTACAAGATCCCTTGAATTTTTGTAAATGCCTTTGAAATTCTTTATAGAATATTTAAAGATCCTTTCAAATTGCTATAAATCTTTTGATTTTACAAAATTCTCCAAAATCCGAAGATATGCTTACAAATCTTTTGAAATCTTTTAAAATTTCTTAAGATCCTTTTAAATCTTTGCAGATGTTTTGAAATCGCTTGAAATTTCCAAAATTCATTAAATTACACTGACATCCTTCAAAATGCCTGCAAATACCTAAACAAACCTTTTCAAATCCATTGAAATCCCGTGACTTTATTTGAAATATTTTGAAAACTCTTGAAAACTCTTGAACCCTTGCAATCTCTTGAAATCTTTTGAAATCCTTTACAATTCGCGGAAATTGTTCTTCATTCCTTAAAATCTCTAATAATCCATTAATATCCTTCAATATAGCTCTTGGAATTTCATAAAATTTCTTGAAATCTGATTAAGGTCCTTGAATTTTCTTATAATCTTGAAAAATTTCTTTAAAAATTTCTTTAAAAAATTGAGAATCTCTCTAAAACTGTACTAGATAATTTTATCAAACCATCGAACTTTTTTTTAAATAATTTGAAATCTTTGAAACATCTGGTAAACCTTTTGAATCGTTTGAAATACCTAAAACTTTTTTATTTACCTTAAATCTTTCGAAATTTCTAAAAAAAAAGCTTTGGAAATCTCGGTAAATTCCATAAAAATGTTGTAATTGTTGGAAATGATTTGTAAGTCATTTCTTCCAACTCTTAAAATCTTTAAATCTAAAAAATATAGAATCTTGCGTAATAATGGAAGGGGGCTTAAAAATCTTACAAATCTTTACAGTATCGGGGGAAGGTCTAAAACTTAAACAATCATCCTTACGTAATTAATGGACGTTCACTAATCACATTAAATGTAAAAAACTTGATGAATAAATTGAAATCAAAATTTCTTGGATGTCGATTCCAGCATTTTATAGTGTAATTTTAATTATTATAAAAGCTTAAAAATGAAATTGACTCTCCTGAAAAGTTGGTAAGAAGCACTGGATTCCATATACGAAGAAACCCAAACCTGATATTTTATACTGAGTAACCGTAACCTGATTCTATACTCGTATTATACGGACTTACCCAAAGTTGATTCTGTATTGCATGGGGCAGTCGAAGGCAAAATTATTCAAATGGCGGTAAATATAAATTAAAAATATATATCATAATTGTCGTATCCTTTTTAGAAAATATTCTTATTAATCCAGTATATTTTAGCTAAAGTTTAATTTTCTATATTACCTGTTGAAATAACAGTCAATATGTAAAAACTGAGTTCAAATGCATTTATGTTTATATTTGGAATAAAGCACTTTGTGTTTTGCATTTGAAGTGTACCTAATTTTGTTTAAAATAGCAAATTGAATTTAAAAAAAGTACAAATTCTACCCCCAAGGAAATTATCGACGATGTAGAGTTGTTTTTGATTTCATATATTTTTTTTATTTGTGATTCTCGAAGGTAGTGAAAGGGGAGCCTCTGTTTCATCTGGCTAAACGATATTTTCCATCAACATACCTTATACGTCAATTGTTTCATCAATTTTATAGCTATAGGAAAATATATATTACTGGTAATGATTGATTTGACTCGTAAATCTCAACTCATCACAAATTCGTTCATTTATGGTGTTTAATCCGTTTTATAACGTTAACTTTTTCAACTTGTTGGTCAGTCATAAAACCGGAGTTTGAAAGTTGAAATTCAAAATGTCGTGTTGGACGGCTGAGCGATTCGGTAATCCATTTAAGTTGAGGGGAGGGTATTTGGGTCGCTGGTTGCCTAAAACATGAATCGTGGTTCGATGCAATCGTACCGGCTTTGCATGCGCATACACAGGGGGACTGTGCGATTTAGGTAATCGCGTTTTCGTGAAATGCTTTCTGCTAAAACCTTACAGAAACATGGAAATTGTAAAAACGTGATTTGCGTGATATGCTCTTTTTTATTATAATTTACAGGGTGCGAGACTCTTACTCAAGAAGAATAATTTATTTTGGAACCTAAGCTTTTTATTAAATTATACTCGGTTCTGGGTTCCAGGTATTTCAGATTCTTTTGCAACCCTGAACATAGCAAACATTTTTCCAGGTTATCAAAATAAAAACTTTCAAGTTTGAAAAATTGTTTAATTTCAACATTCAATACTTAACTACAAAATCAAAACATTTAAAGCATAAGAACTCTTCTAAATTTAAAACATTTATCAAACTTTAAATAATGTAAAATTAAAAATTAGAATCCCTTTAATATGTATGGGGCATTATTTCGATTGCGGTTTTCATAGCGTTGTCATTCATATTCAATAAGTTTAATTCAGCATGAATACAAATTTAAATTCTTCTTTAACGTCCAACCTCTAAATTTAACTACGCAATTCTTGGAAATCACAACAATAAATCAGGACTCCAACGGTTAAATTCGCACTTCACGATCTGAAATGTTTTAATTCAAATGAAAAAAAACACAGAATGACAAATAAAAAAAGAAGTCAACCTGCAAATCCCCTTTCCCTTAAATACCTTCCGGCTAAAAAATGAACAAATTATCTATTCGTAAAAATAAATGTTCAGTAGTTCGGTAGTGTCAACAACACTAATATAACAAAATGATACATTAAAAAATTGTTAGCGTTCCTCATAGAGTATTTAAAAAGTAAGAAACTTGAAAACAAAATATTATTTCCGAATTTAAGCTTTTGAAAAACTTTATTTTAAACGCTTCAAAAAACTATTTTAGAATTGCGTATTCATAAGTAGAATTTTAAAATGGAACTATATAGACATTTTAAAGGCGATACAATCATTCTATTAATATGAATAATTACAAGTAGTCTTAAGTGACATTAAAACTGATTGGCTATATCTTTTTAATACAAAATTAAAGTTTAACTACTCTAAAAACTTTGAAAATAATTTCCAATTTGAAACATTCCAAATTAATGAATCTTGAGAAACATTTAAATTCAAGGGGAACAATTTCATGTTGCTTCTAGTGGGACGACAATTTTATGAGATGTCAAACTGACGTATATTAATAAAGTGTCATATTGATCAAAAACATAAATATTTTTAAAATCCCTAATCCAAAATTTCCAAATATAAACTGTTTACAAAATTTTTTAAATAACTTAAATTGAGTTTTAAAAATCAAATATGATAGAATAACGCTTGCTATTCTCGCAAAGAGGAAAAATTAAATTTTCAATATAAATACTTCAGGGTGGCCTCTAAAGAAAAAAACAAATGTTTGGTCTTTTACGAGTTAAGAAACATTTTCGCAGACAACTCAAATTAAAAAATTAAAACTTTCAACATTGAATATTTTTCAGTTTACGTATCAAATAATGAAATACAAAATCAAAGCATTGGAACTATTCTAATTTTAAAGTACTACAAACAATTTTGAACTATTTAATTAATAAATTGATTAATCTTTTAACAATGTAAAATTAAAAATTAGAAGCCCTTTAATTTATGGGGCATTATATCTCAACTACCATTTATATGGTGACTTAAAACACGGGTAGTACTATAATTTTTTAGCTTTTAGTACAAAATATTTTTAATCACTTCCAATGTCACCCATTTCATATCATATAGAATAATTCAATTTTTAATGATTTTCATTTGAATTTCTTTCGAGTTTGAAAAGTTAAGTTTTTCATTTTGAATCTTTTTTTGAATCGGAAGAGGGAATTTTTTTATTTTTCAAATTTGTATTCAATTGGAGGATAGAAAATTTTAATATTTTATTTGTTCCTGAATTGTAGGAGGGGATTTTTTTCAATTTATTGCTGAATTTGAATAGGGACATTTTGTATTTTTAACATTTTTATTCAGTTGGAAGGAAAGAAATTTTGGCTTAACATTTTTTTTCAGAATGGGAAGAGGGACATTCTGCATTTTTAACATTTTCATTGAGTTGGAAAGGAGGAATAGGGGACATTTTTGGAAGTTATAAGTTAGTTCTTGAAGGGGCTTCAAAATTAGACACTATTTCAAAATAAAACATTTAAAATTGTACAAGTTTAAAGTATTAGCCTACACCATTGTGCAATTTAAAATTTAAAATCTCCAAAACTGCAAAAATTCTAAAAAAGCATTAAAAACTGTAAATTTTAAATTATTCTCATCTGTTCAACAATATTAACATAACAAACTTATACGTTTAGAAATTTGAAAACTCCTGATTAAGCATTTAAAAAGTAAGAAACTTAAAGACACATATTTTCAAATTTAAGCTTTTGAACCTGAAAATTGGAATTTTAACTTTTTTAAAGATGATACTAATTATTATCAGGTGTCTTATATATCATGAATTATCAAGTTACATTAAAAGTGATTGGATACATTTTTCTAAACTAAAAAAATGATATTTCCGTAGCAAAACAATTCAGTATCAGTTTCTCTATTTAGAATCAAATAATTTGAAATTGTAGGCTTTCAACTTTATTAATTCAAACAACGTTGAAAATTATATAATTTCGAACCGGCAGCTTTAAAAATGAATAAATTCAAACTTGCAGCGTTAAAAATTAAGTAATTTCTAACATCGTTTAAAAATGGAAGCATTATTAAATTAGGATCTGGAAAGTAAGTCGTTAAAAATAAATAGTTTTACCTTTTTTAAAATTAAATTATTTTAATTTAAAGTGAAAAATTAATAACTTGAAAATCAACGATAAAGCATTACTATGTAAGGGGGACAACTTCACGTTTAAGAAAACTTTTTAAGTTGTCAATCTGACGTATACCATTAATCTGTCACATTGACATGACAGAAAAAATCGTAAAACAAAAAACACGCTAAAACCGAGCGGAAACTTACACCAAGAAAAATTCCTTGTACACGCATGCCAACTTTGCAACCCTAGTTAAAATAAAAGGTTAATCGTGTCTTAGTAAAAACCACAAGGAAAATATATTTTTTCAACTAAAATATGTATCTATTTTGACAAAGCAAAATAGTTTCAATATTTAGGAATAGATTGTGGACCCAGCGAACTGAGTTCCAAATTTTAATAATCCTAAAGTGCATCATGTATATTTCATATTATCCCGTATGTGTATAATTGTTCCGAATGTCATAAATTATTATAAGAGTTTCAGAAAATATTTATTTTTCTTGGACCTGAATTGCACTCGAAGAAAAAAGTCTCACATCCAACAGATTTCTTCACACATCGTCTTTTGGCGATACTAGAGGTAAACTTTCCGTGGGCACAGCCCTGTAAGGTGCTGCCTCTAGCGGATGTGAACTAGAGCCAAGTGATAAGTTTGAAGAAACAATTTTTTCAGTGTAAGAGCTTCAAAGAGGCCACAGTGAATTCAAAGATTATTATTATTAATTTTACCAACAGCGAATTTCAATATCAAATTGAGAATAATGGCAGAATCCAGTTTTGTTTATTACCAATCTGTTAACTATTGTTAGTTTATACACAAAGCCAATATCACCGAAATCTCATCCAGATATTATATAGTTGTAAATATTATATTATTCTGTGCTATGATTATACATCAAATTATTTGAAGTTGAATAATGTATCGTGCAAAGTGAATGCGGGATGAAATTTGGTCAAAATTCTAGATTTACACAATCCCCATTCGACGTGCGTTGCCAAACTACCGCGTTGTTTCCAAAACCAGTGTAATCTGACGCAAAGTATGATTTAACGTCGACTGCGTCCAATTCGCATTATTTTGCATTTTGATCCGGGCTTACATGGTAAAGAGCATTAAGTGATGTTGCACTAAAAATTATGCAAGTGTTTCAATTCAATTAGATTACTACGTATGTTTTAAATTGTTTCATCAAAAAATTAGAGCGTAAAATAATTTGTTAATTTAAAATTTAGGCAGCTACCTTCGAAAAAATGGATAAACGTTGCAATTCAAGAGTTCTGCACATGAAATATAGCCGTACTTTATGCGCTAGAATTTATATACAAAATTTAATTATACACTTTTTTTGTCGGTACATGAACAAAAATCAACTGTGACTCTCCTGCCTCGTTTCGTCTCTTTCTTTTTCCTTTTATCAAATGCCAGGTCCGGACGTTTCTGGACGTTTCTGCGCCTAACGGTCGCCCATCGGAAATCCGTAGACAGCTCCAAAAATAAACGGCGAAAAAATACCAACCGAATAACGCTACGCGGCAGTGATTGATACGCCACGCAATAATACCCGAAGTCCTGGATAAAAAAAAGTTTGGACGAATGGGCAAACGGATGAACGCACTCGAGCACTCTCATTCCTCCTGCAATGGCGTCACCATTCAGGCTTTCGCATACCCACATGACCGCGTTCATTAATGGTTTTGGTTACGATACATCAATCAGACCAAATCAGAGCGAAATTTTCGTTTCATTAAGTTTAAAAACACGCGTGATTCCTCGCTATCGCCGGATTGTGCCACTGACGATGCAACAAATTTTATCGAATCAAAAATTTGTGCTTTAAGGGCATTTATTCGCACAGAAAAAAACTGAGGGTACGAAACGTTGCAGGTAATCAGCCAAGCAGGGTAAGCGCGAGGTGGGTACTCCAGTGGGTACTGCGGTGAACTTTTCGTGGTAACTCGCAGATATCTCCTACGGACTCCGCTAGCGGTAGCACGTTACAGGGATGTGGTCACGAAAAGTTTACCTCGGTTGGGAGTGATCAGCTGACTATTACCCTGATTGAACGATTACCTGCAACGCTTCGTACTGCCAGTTTTTTTTGTGTGCTTTTTTTTGTGTGTTAATATTATAATTTTTAAAAATGTGCTATTTTTGGTGGCAAAGACAACCAATCTTGTCAGCTTACTCTGGTTTACGCTTGGGCTTATGCGAAAACTAGAGTAAAAGGTAACAAGTTGTCTCTGCAAACCGCTTTAAAATTGCACATTTTAATTTAAAACAAAATTGAAACATATTTACTAAAAAAAAAGATTCGAGAGAAAAGAAATAATGTTTAGAACAAGTATGCACAAAAATTAGACCTCAATATTTAACGGTTTAGCCGTGAAATCTGACCCCAGAAACCGGCTTCAAATAAATGCCCTTAGGCCAGGAAGTTAAGGGATCACCACTTTTGGGCACTTTTGCCCCACCCCCATCAATATAAAATGCTGTAAATTTGTAAGATTTCAGGTTGAAACATATTATATTTTCACAAAATATGTTGGATTTTCTTCCAAAAAAGATTTTCTAATAAGAGATAATTT
>CAKNWW010322617.1:4964-20048 GCA_932074435.1 Andricus kollari | reverse complement strand
TCCCGGCTATTTCCTGGCTTTTTTCCGGTGTTCAAAATTCCAGGCTACTTCCCAGTTTTCCCGGTCAGCGGCCACCTGGTGTAAAATTCTTTTAAATAGCATATTGTATTGAGTATCCCCAACCTCGTTTACTTGCCCTTTACACATTTAAAAAATGTAAAATGCGTGACGAACTATCCCCAATCAAGACCTATCGATCTTTTCACATTTAAGGTAAATCGTTTCTGACCAAAGACTGACTGATAAGACACCTTTGTAAATAAGATCGCGTGCCTGTGCGCTGTGAGTTGTTTAGTGACGCCAAATGGTTTCGGTCAAGTCACCGCGGACATTGAAAGGACCAGGTAAATAAGATTACAAGAATACAGACTTAAGTGAATGAGGTAGATAAATATAATAATTACCACAAATTGTGGCCTGCCGCTTAAACAGTGAAAGCGTATAGAAAGAAACCTTTGACTCAATTTAAGCATATACCAGATTCTCAGTATTGTATAATGTATCTATACACATCTGTATATGAATATGTATATCTATGCATCTTAAACAAATAAGAAGATTGCAACTTATTTGAAAACCGTAATTTTCGTGACTATAGAAAAAAGCATCGATAATGCGGCTTTAATAGTTTAATGGAACATGCACTTTTTGAGTATGTTAATAATCATACACATAAATATTTCAATTATATATTCTCGATTAACGTTGGAAATTGAACTATAATTCGCCTATAATAATTTCTTCACTTTTACTCGACAAAAACAATAATTGATCTTCAATAATTACACAAATTGGTAAATAAATAACTAAGAATTGTCTTCAATCTTCAAGTGGAAATCTCTTTCTTACGGTATTTTTTTCACATTTGATAATTGATTGATTATACCGCTACGCCCAATAATTCATATTGTATACAATATAGAGTTATGAATTAAGTGGTAATGATCGAAATTTTTTAGAGAAGGTTTTAAGCAATCGAAAAATAAGTAAGTGTCGAAACTACCAATCTAATGCTTTTGTACCCAGCCTATTTCTTTTTATTACTAATTATGTAGTATTAAAAAATGTATGACTTTTAATGTCTTTAAATAAAAATTCTTCTAAACTCGATTTATTGAAGGGAAGCAGAGTTTCAATCAAAGTCTATGCTTGTGATGAAGAATGAATATCTCAAATAGTTTTGAATGAAAGAACCGATTCTTTCTCCGTTAATCCTTGAGGGAGTGGATTCTTTCAAGATGTCCGGAGCGGTTCATTAAGAATTCCGCCAAAAGCGTCACGCTCACAGGAAACGCTGATGAATCAGATGCTTAATGAAATGTATTCAATCGATTACGCCATCTTCTTTGTAATTCATACTCTCATAGTATGCAAATGAGGCAGAAACCCAAGCAAATACAAAAAATATATATGCATATATATTTATTTAATTAGATTGCTTTGGATTCTGCGAAGAAGTATACATAATGCGCCCGCAAGGAACTACAGTCGAGCCTATTCTACAAAATGTACATTAAGTTTATCTCTGAATGAAATTTAACTTTGTATCCCTTTTCAGGTAACTGTAAAACCACACAGAAAAAAGGTGGACTTGTTTTTGCTGCGTCTCTTGTTTTCAAGGTCTCAGTTGGAGTCCTAAATTTTCTAAAAAGTTTTAAATTCAGACTGCAATTTAAATTGTCAATCGCTTTTGATGCGACAGTTCATAATTATATTTTGATGTTCAAAGTAAAGTGTAACCTGAGCTTCATATTTGGAAGGAATGCTTTTTACTTCTCACTTGGAGGACATATGACTTCACTCTTCATGATTTTATCTTAAAATAAAGATTCACAAGACTTTATATTATGAAATTAGTTCACAGCTGACATTGACAGTTCGTATATTGCTTTTAATGTAGGACTCAAATTAGGGCAGGAATTTTTGTAAAGTCCGAACTTGAAACGTTTTTGGCTAGATTTTGCTGCGTCTTGAAGCTAACTAAATTGTAGAGTTCTAAAATCTAAATCGAACATAGGTTATAAATTCAATAATTAATGTTTAACGTGATATCTTCAGAATTTAATAATTTTGTATTGAAACCTTTCAAAAGTGAATGATTCTAAATTGAAGCGTCCAAGCTTAGAAGATTAAAAAATGGGATGTCCTTTCAAATGTTTTCATTTTGAAATAAAACTTTAAAAATAATTACCTTCTAGGGCTTAGAAGTTCTAAATTTAAATCATTTAAAATCTAAATGGAACGGGGAATAAATATTTTTATCATATGCTGGAATGTATATAAAAAACTGAGAATTAAATAATTCCATTTTCAACGATCCAAATTACAACATTCACAATCTGAAGCTTCCAGATTAGAAATTTCAAGTTTAGAGTGTTTGCTGTTTAATGCTGAACAATTTTCAGTATCAATTTTTTTCAATTTAACAGTTTCAAATTGCCTTCGTCTAGTCGTCCCGAAAATTGGGCGAGCTGGAAAATGGGATGTACAAGTCGTTCCGAAATTTCGGGATAACTAACCAAACTTATGAAAAATATTTGAGTACTCATCGCGAATTTCGGGATTACGAGACCCTTCGTTTTAAATTTAATGATTTAAAGATCAATCTGAAATGATATATGTTCAAGTTTACAACTTCGTATATGACAGAATTGTAGCTAATAATTAAAATAATTTGTTTACCACTGTAAGATGAAATCCAATAAGAAGATTACAATAGAAACTCACCTGAAACAGACAAAAAATAAATAATTACATAACAATTAGAAGAATTTCTTTTTTAAAAGCACAAGGCTTTAATAATGAAAATTTTGAAACTGATAGCCCCTCAAACATTATCAATTTAGAATTGAACATATGTTACATTTAACTAGGGACTAAGCGGCGCATCTGTGGAGAAAACGGTGCACCATTAATTTTCTATTTAAAATCCGATATTGCTTCTTCTGGGGTTTCCAATTGAAGCTTTATAATTGTTATCTGTAAGCTCCTATAAAGCATAACATGTAAGTATAACACTCCAATTTTAAGGTTCAAAAAATTAAACATTGGAAATTAAAAAATAAACCGACGGCTCCACTGAAGAGTGCTCCAGTTCTGGTTCTGTCCGTATACCACTCCAGGCCTTTTTCTGTCCGTATACAGCTCTAAGTTACTCAGCACATTTTTCAGGGGCGCCGATTAAAGTTTAAAATATTTTTAAAATTTAGAAATACGGTAGAGAATAATGAAAACGGTATTTATAAAAAGCCTGAGTTTTACCTCAATGCCAATAAACCAATAAACAAGTTTATATCAATAAACATGTTATAATTAAACAATGACTTTTCCCCATGCCCAATCATTTTGATTATTATTTCCAGTAAGCAATAGAATAAACACTATATTTGTCTAGAAGTAGCATTCCAAAGGATGAGAAATCTTTTTTATTTAAATATTGGCACATTTACATATACGTTTCATATGTTTAATATGTTTTTCTACAAAAATGTGTAGGTTATGTCATTCTATTCGTCAATGCACCAAAATTTACAAAAGTACGGCAGAAAATAAATGAAAACGGAATTATAAGATTATTGAGATTTATTTTTTGATTATAAAAAAACAACATTATGAGCACTTCACACGCGGAACGAACATTAACCTCAAATTCACAAAGCAACATGTAAGCACGCGGTAATTATAACCCAAAGGGTGGTCAACTGATGTGTAGATCATATATTTTGAAAGATTTAGTATCAGGATTATAAAGATACACATGCGAAATATTAATTATTGCAAATGTTGTAAAATTTAATTTTTAAATGTAATGCATTACACTAAAAACTTAAATCTTGGCATATTTCACAATGCTTTCAATCATTATTTAGTACATGTATGTTTGCAGCCCTGCTTCTAAATTTCTCGACTAGAGTTGGAGCATTCTAGCTGTGAAATTGAAAGAGTAACCAATTTCGGTTTTTATTACATTATTCTTTAATATTGTACAGAATTGTATAATATTTGACCATCGAAATGTATGTTGAATCAATCGGAATTGAAGAATTGAAACTTTAAACGTATATGACTTTAAATTGAATATATAGAAAAAGATAAGTGCACTCAAAATTGAATATTTAAAAATTCTGAAATTCAAACATTGGATTTCTCACGTTTCACAACTACTTACAAATCGAGGCTAAGGTTCCAAATTTCACAAGTGTACATTTATTTATTTTAAGTTCAAAACCTTTCACCCGAAAAATGAAAACTACAGATATTGAAGATTTCAAAATATTCAATTTTAAAATTAGAAATTCAATAACCAAATCGTTCTAAAATAAAAATATTTAGAAAATTACCACCTGAATATGTAGGCGTTCTAAACACAATAAGCGAAAATGTTCAAATATGAAGAATTTTCAGTTGTGAATCTTTTTATTAGCAGAATAGTATAGTAAGATTCGAAATTGAATAATTTCAGATCGTTAAGCGATTTGAAACTTCATACCTGAATTGAAAATGTTCATTTAAAATAATATTAGCTTCATTTAAAATAAATTGTATAAATTTAAAACTGCGATCCTAATCTAGGAACCCGTACTGTCTACTATTACGGAATTTTCCGTAAGACTAACACATTTCCAACTTGTCCAAGGCTATTATTATAGAAAATTTTGTAATATTAGCCCTACCGCTATGCATAACCGCTGTCAATTCTACGGAAAATTAACCAACGGCAGTAGCTAAGTGGTTATTCTCGATTCGTCGAGATCTAGAATAGTGATGCATGTCGATCATTTTTGGACAATATCGAGATTGGAACTGAAATGTAATGGAGATCAAGAATTTGTAATAAAAAAAGTCCCGATGTGATAAATATGGTGTTTAAGGTTTTAATTTAATGTGACGAGTTTTAGAAAAATTTAAAAATGATCAACATGCATCAATAATCTCGAATGTTCAGCACGGACGGGCGCGGTCAGCACTCCGATGGTTGACCGTTCGTGATTATCGCCTGAGTTATATTTTTACTGTGTTTAACTACTGTCGAGTATGAAGGTTTGAGCCCGAGGATGAATGTATGAATGTGGGCACTCGATACTATCGAATGTTTGCATTCAAACTCGTCTGTCTGTAGCTGGATGCGCTCCGGAATTTTGGTTTTCCGCAGTTTTCCACTTCTCTGACCAAATTTTCAACCGAATGCGAGCTTATTCTGAAGGTTAGGATAATTAGGGATTTGGGAAGGACTGCGAGCTAAAGACAATGTTTGGCGATCTCCGGTGGATGCGGGATTTTAGATATGTAAAAACCCGAAAATAACATTTTTTTGGACCAGACTAAAACATTTCTACTGGATCTGTTTTAATATTTCTATACAACTGTTTTCAATATTGCACATATATATATATATAGGTACTTTCTCCACTCTGTCGAATCAAGTTGCACAAGATTTTTGTACGTATTCGCACTTATTTGAAATTATAAGAATCATAACAAGAGAGTATGTTGCAATATCATCACGACTTCTTGTTTCGAGAATGTAGGATAGATATTTTGAAATTAGGGCCTGAAAACGGAAAGTGGATGCAAGAATCGTAATAGGTTGTAAACGCTTTACTTGGTAGAAGCTTATTTGAGGGGAAGGGAGGAAGACGGAGGGATAAACGTTCTGAACGTGAGGTCTGAGCACCTATATAATAGTGAAGGGAAGGAAAAGAATTGAAAAATAGGACACCATTATCGTGCATTTCAGTCATTGCGGTTTTGCGGAATGAAATATTTGTCCATCCTTATTTCCAGCGAACAATTGCCAGCAGCATTATCATAGCAACATTATACCCCTTGCAATCACTCACGTACTCTCACGTGCCGAAGTCCCCATTATGTTTTTGCATTGTAGTAATTATTCTGGCTGGCAGCCACTTGAACAATTTCTACAAACTGCGGACAGGTGCATCTCCACCTTTGAGCGAGATATTATCAGTTGCTACTGTAACGAAGAAGGAAAATGTCCTCTAGTCTTTTTCTTGCAACATTCACAGATGTTCAATCTTTCAGAAAAGTACACAACTCAAGAGTGTCATTTTATAATAGGAAAGAAAAATCTCACTATTAAAAAGTCTTTAAAAAACTGGTTTATTTCTTCAAATTGAAATGTCGTGTCGAATCAAGAGATAATGGTAACCACTTGAGAAGGAATTAAAAACAGATTGAAGAATGCCTAAGAGTTGAAAATAGTTTGCTGAAAATGTGTCCTTGGTTTTTCTACATTTTTTTGTGTCTTTTTTTTGTAAATGGGGGTAAAGTGAGAAAAACTTGAAGATATTTTCAAGGTACAACGACGGCCATAGCAGTCATCAATCTGCCATTCTGTAACGGATATCCTTGCAGATTTCTTTTTCGAAGTCCTTCGAGTTGCTTTTAGCATAACATTCGACCCCACCTACGCATACCAACTGAATCCAATCACTTTTTCTTCGTACAAGACGTCTCGATTTCACGGATGAAACTCCCTTTATGTGTGGGCACGCTTCTCGCTCCTCGCTCATGTACATGTAAGTATAGCAGACGCAAAAATGCTTTTCAACGCGGGTAAAACACAGAAGTCCTTTTGACCACTACCTTGAAGCATCATTCATCCAAGCTCAGTCATATCGGGACAACGTCAAGTTTATTTTCATACTCGTCCTCGCAACATTTGCCAGAGTTTTTTGATGAATTAAACCAGTCGCTTGAATAAAGAGGACTACCTCCAGATTCGGAAGAAATTTATTCCTTAACTGCAAACGTCTTCAGAAAGATCACTTCGGATTTATTATTATTATAGATAACAGGCTGGTTTATTTAAGCCCATAGCACTGCAGTTTACCCTAATTCACTATGCCTTTATTTAAAATTCCCGGTAAAACAGAGACCTCAATGCTAAAGTATAATTTATTATTATTGATTATTTAATCACATCCAGTAATAGCCCGTGCATCCGACTTTATTAGGAGTACTCCCATTTGCCTGGAAGTTTGGCCAGAAGAGAGGAAAACTGCAGAAAATCATGTTCCCCAGTCCAACCGGTTATGCGACATTCGAGTTTGAATGGAGACATTCGCTGTCGGACGGTCCCCCATCCGAGTGCCAGCCACGCATAAATGCCTTAACGTGCGCGACTCGCCCGAATCGAGATTCATCATTCATCCAAGCTCAGTCATATCGGCACAACATGAAGTTTATTTTCATACTCGTCCTCGCAAAGGCTTGAGTTGTTTGGTGGTTAAAACCAGCCACTCGTATGAAGAGGACTACCTCGAAATTTGGAAGAAATGTATTCCTTAAGGATTTACTAAAGTTATCTCAAGTTCAAAAAAGGGCATTGTTAAAAATGATTTATAAAATCGAGGAGAATATTGCTATTCTTAGTTGTAACTAATTTTTGGAGAAAACTGAGGGCGATGTTAAGAAAAAAAGATTTCAGGGCTGATTTTATTCCTTGAAAGATTCTCTACAAATCTCTTTGATACTTTTTTGTTTAAAAAAATTTATTTAGGAATTATACAGTAACTAATTTTATGAATAATATTTTTCTAAATACAATTTTTTAAATAAAATCGTACCAAAGAGATTTGTAGAGAATCTTTCAAGGAATAAAATGAGCCCTGCAACATTAGGATTGAACAAGAATTGCAACATCTATACCTAAAGAGAAAGCAAAAACATAAAACCCTATATAACTATTGTTTAATAAAAAATTTCAACTTGGACTTTTTTTCTAAAGTTTGCGTTTAGTTCTTCTCCAAAAAATGAAAACTTGGTGAAATTATTATTAATTAAAATAAAGAGAAAATCTTGTTAAGTTTCATTTTTCCCCTTCTAACACATTCTCAAAATTTCTGTAATTTTATCAATCTAAACGAATTTTAAAATTTAAATACCGTTTAGAATTACTTACAAAACTTTTATTTAACAAACTATGTTGATTGTACTGATCAGTTTTTACTTGACAGAATTTTTTGCATAGTAGATGTTTTTATTGAGATAAATTTATTAATATTGAAACTCACGCAATTAAATAAATTTATTCTTCTGAGGAAATTCTGATATTTTTTCTGGATCAAAAAATAACGGGGAATTTTTTGAGACCGGGAAAACATCGATTGAATTTATAAGATAATTTGAAATTTTATCCTTCAATGGATTCAAGATTCCAAATTTCTTCAAAATAAAAACATTATTAGTTGAGCAATTGAATTGTAAGCTTTAAGTGTTGAACATTTAATCATTTAAAAAGCGTTGGAAATTAAAGATCTTTGGATTTATGAATAATCTTAGACTGAAGCATTCAAAATGTTTAAATTTGTTTAATTTTGATGGCCTCTACTTTGGAATCGTTCAATTTTTAGTGTTTTTCACTTGGCGATCGTCTAATTTTTGTAAAGCTTCGAATTTTAATTGATTAAAGGTTTTGTACATTATCAAACGTTTGAATTAAAAAATTTTATTGCGCTTTAGATTCGTCATCTTGGGAATTCTTTTTAGAATCATTAAAATGATAAACTCTTCAGTTTTGAAGGCTATAATTTTTCAATTTTGACTGTGAAAACTTGCGTTTTTACTGAATTAAAAAATAGAATGATCCACCCTAACTAAGTAAAGTTCGTGATCGGAAAATCATCAATCAATTAATTGGAATGATTCGCTGTTTATTATCAATTCAAGAAAGTTGGAGCTAATAGAATTATGTATATTATATTTTATATATTAAAAACACTCTCAAAACTTTTATTTTGTAATGTACTTATGTCGTTTTGGAAAGCTATAGTTTTACAGCGAAATTTCATTATCGGATGAAAACTTTCCAGTGGTTACAAAATGCACTTACAAAGATTATGTATTTTGTTATCAAAGCTCGTATCGTATCGTAACGTAACATTGTGACCTGGATCGCGTCGCAATTGGATGTAAGATGCATTTCGTGTTTTGATAAATTTTTAATGATCGATAATTGATTGACAGCAGGATTTCTGCCGTAAAGAGTGACCCCCTTAATCTAGTCTCGATTATATTCAACGAACTACAAGTAAAAGCACTTTTCCTAGTTCTACATAGACGCTCTACTATTTTGCACTCTGATCCTGCATTAATGTGTCCATTATCAATGCTGTTATTCTCTCTTGATTCACAATACTATACTTTCTAGCAAAAAGAGGCTGCTTTCGTTCTTTATATCTATAGCTGGTGTCTAACAAAATATGTTGTATAATTATGTACGGGGTCTTAAAAAAATTACGAAACACTGCCAGGTGTGACAACAGATTATGTGATGATTTGTGTCATAGTGGGGGGGGGGGGGGCAGAATGTGACCTCACACATGGAAAACATTAACGTGAATAACAATTTTTCGAAATGCTTGAATAAATGAAAATTAGTAATTTTATTTTACAGGTAAAGCATCTAAATACAGACTTCACACTCTTTCCCCAATTCCCCTCTACATCCATTTATAAAGAATTAAATATTAATCCTCTTTTTACCCATATTTTCATGAAACTTCTCAATTTTTCTCACTTATTCGCTTAAATTCGAACTGAATAGAATTCAACACGAAACTCAAACTATTTTTCTTTGAAAGTTTTTTTATTTATTATGTATTTGTCCTAATCAGCCGATAAGGAGGCAGCTGCGGAAATCTAATTTTAATTTGTGAGTTTTCTGTGTTTTAATTACGGTGCATAACATTATTTTTAAGAAAGTAGATTTCATTTCGATCTTAAATAAAAATGTTTAAATAGTACAAAGGATGTTTTAAACACAAGCAATTTTAGAAATGTATGACTTTTTAGATTGTTCCTTTTCCTATTTGAAAAATGTAATAATCTGAATAGATTGGTTCCAAATCAACCATAAATTAACCTACTTTTAATTGAAAAACCTACTATTATATTTTTGATTCAGAATTCGTCTCTTGTGGTTAAAAATGGTACTATTTGATTGAAGATATAATTATTTTGTTGAAATCTCGTTTCTTGGTTGAAAATTAATCTTTTTCGTTAAAAATTTAACCGCTTGGTTGAAAGTGGAAATATAATGCTTGAATTCCATTTTATTAATTAAAAATCCATCTCTTTGGTTGAAAATTGAACTATTTTCTTGAAAAGTCCATTAGTGGTTGAAAATTGATCGTTTTTAGTTGAAGATTCAACAGTTTGGTTGAGAACTTGTGTATTTTGTTGTTAATTCGTCTTTTGTGGTAAAAAGCTAATATTCTTGATTGAAGATTCAACTACTTAAATAGTTGAACCTTTTTTTTAGTTTAAAATCAAATTTTTCAACTGAAAATTTAAATATTCCATTTTTGGTTTAAAATTCATCGTTTTCAGTTTCAAATTAAACTATTTGGTTGAAAATTAAATTTTGTTGAAAATTCTTATTTTCGGAATGAAAATTCAACTGCTTGGTAGAAAATTTGTCTTTTTGGTTCGAAAGTTCAATTTTTTTGTTAAAACCTCACATTTTTGGATTAAAAATTAAATAATTTGCTTGCAATTTTTTTCTTTATTGACTGGAAAATCTGTCCGGATTGAAAATTCCTATTTTAGTTTGAAAATTTATTTTTTTTTTAAATTCAACTATGTAGTTGAAAATGCGTCTGCTTAGGTTAAAAAACGCAACTACCTGGTTGAAAATTAATTTATTTTGTCGAAAATTCGTCGTTTTTGCTTGAAGGTTGAACTAGTTGGTTGTCAATAATAATTCACTTTTGTTGTTGTTGAAAATTCAACTACTTGGTGGAATATACTTCTTTGAAAGTCGAAAATTCAACTGTTATTTAAGATATTAAAGGTTATTTAAGGTATAAAATAAACATTTATTTAATTCTTGAAAGTGACACAAATTCAACTCGAAATTTGATAATGGTTCAAATCTTACACTTTTTGTATTTTTATTTTCGTTACATACTTGAGCTAAAATGTTTACAGACAAGACTTAAGATCAAGAATAAATTAATGACAAAGAAACGAAGTAAAGAACCACTTTATAGTCATTTTACGCAATTTATGGAAAAGGGCTCATAAACCATTTTTCTTTAAACTTTACAAAAACAAAAGTATCGTTTTCAAACTGAACCTAAATTTTTAGAACATGTAGGGGGCAGGTTAACAACAGTTTAAAAACAACAAATCTGTGGATTGGCCTTACTTTTCACTTTAATGTCGACTACCTCAAAATGACAGTTTGACGTATGGTCAGTTTTTCCATCAACAGCTTAGATTTTAAATTGCTTAAAAAGGACATTGTCTAGACTCTCATTCTAGACCATCTAATCTAGACGTTCTTTTCGGGCCCTAATTGGGTGCTGGCTTATCAGGACCAAACAAATTTCTAACTTTTGAATCCAAATATTTTTTTGCAGATTTGAAAAAATATCCATCAGGATGTTTAAAAGTATAAAAAATGAAAATTCGACATAATAAACGAAGAAAGTTTTTTCTCAACGTCGCTTTGAAATAATTTTTTACGTCAACCATCTAAAATAGATTGTCACAAGACCGACTGAATAGCGCTAAATTAGATCGACCAGATTAGCGTTTGACCATACAAAAACGTTTCACTTCTACTCAGCGCCCTAATAGACTGTCTTGACAGCGTCACATTAGCGGCCAGGGCGGTCTATCCTGGCCCCGAGTAGTTCCCCGTTAATTATCTACACGGAATTGTATAAAGTTCGAGTTCTTAATTTTTTTATTTTAGGTTCAGGTAAAGGCGCTTTAACAAAATGGAAAAACATATGTTTGAGATAATAATAAATACACTTTCTCTCACCAAATGGGTTGATTAAAATAGACATTGTTTAATTAAATCATTGAAAAGGACTTGAGCCAAAATTGGTAGTTGGGAGCGTCACTGAAATGAAGAAAAAAGCGTCGCCGGACCTTTTTTGACCACTGCATCAAGTATAATAAAGAAAGAAAAAAAAGGTAACAACGCGTATCGAAACTCTTAATTAACTGGTGGCCTCGACCCAGTAACTTAGGCTTTGCATTTAAGTCCGCCCTCGCCGCCCCCCTGCGGATCAGCCTGTAATGTTAAAGAAAGTACGAAGCTGACAGGGAGTTGTTACGAACAAAGAGAAACCAACGCCTCTCGCGATTCGCTTTTAGCAAAGTGAATGATTGACGTTAGAAAAAGTGTGGTGAAGGTTAATTGTCAGAAATTGTAGAGGTGAAAGAAAAATTGTTTTCAAAAGTTCTTTCCACTATGAGTTGCAAGACTCAATATTATATGTCTGCATTCATAATTAACTTTTAATTAAAATGTTTAAGGTTTACAGTTAAGTGAGGTTAGAGTTCGGAAAAATGAACAAGAGCTTAGCTTCTAACTTTCATATCGAAATGGTTCTTATTTTAATAATAATCTATATAGGGTAAACACGGAGGGCACTTAGACCAAGGAGAGATGAAGATAAAAATAATTTTCTCACTCGGTCCTTTCAAAACATAGAATCACACATGGTCGCATGATTTAAATTGGGATTATGTCAAGATCCTTTATCATGAGAGAAATAAAGGGAGCATTCATGAAGATGTTATTCATAACGAACCATCTACCGTTACGAAAATTTCCGTAGGAATAAGATACATTGATTCTTTGTTTTCGATAATAAAGTCTTACATATAAGACTTGATTTCCATAGATATGTACACAAATCAATCTTCATCAAAAAATGAAAAATTAGACCAGATAACTTTTATATTAATCTCTGTTTTTATTAAAAGCTATTGTGTTATAAGCTTCTACTCTTCATACTGGTAGCTTTCCTATAAATAATCCCTGATGAGGATGTCTAAATTGGCTTCAAAGCATGTTGGTCCCCATTAACATAAAAAGAGACGCAGAAAGAGTAAGGGGCCATCCATAAATTACGTAAGACATTTTTTGCCAATTTTGTACCTATTCCTTACCCATGCAACAAATCCTGACGAAGTAATTTGCCCTCCCCCTTCCCCGCCTATGTACTTATTTTTTAAAAATATTTTCAGTTGAAAAATATTGATCAAACACTTAACTGTTTTACATTTTTTTTTATTACTAGCACACAGCTTTAATTATTAAATATTGGTTACGCATTTTTCTAGATTTTTCGACAAGCTATAAATCATGACCTAAAATAGTCGAAACATTTTAAAGGACGGTTGCGATCATAATAAATGCTAATGAAATGTAATATAAAAAGAGATTATACAATCTTCTCAAATCTTTGATCAAGTCACTGCATGTGCGGGATGTTTTCACATCTCGTTTAGTCTGTCGTCTAATCTAAAAAAATAGATCACCAAATCTGAGGGTGTATTTAGTAAGTAGTACAAAGCGCGATAAAGTTAAACATTTTGAATGATTTTATGGGTAGTAGTAATTTCAAAAATGATGAAAAAACTCTGTTTTTACTGATCTATTTTTTAAAGATTCTAAAATCTCTTAAATATATCATATTCTTTGGAAATACCTTCAAATATTTTTAAATCTCTCTAAATTTTTGAAATCCCACAATTCTTTGGAATAGGTTCTTTGAAATTTCATTAAAATATTATAAAATCCCTTAAAATCTCGTGAAATCTGATGATATTCATTGAAATATTTGTAATGTCTTGAAACTTCTTTGGAATTCTTTAAAATACCCCAAAATATTTCCAATCCTTTGAAATCTCTTGACATTTTTGAAAGCCCCTAATCTCTCTTCAAATCCCTCAATTCTTGAGAATAAATTCTTGGAAAGTTCATTAAAATTTCATTAGGTCTAATGATATTCCTTGAAATCCCTTGAGATATTTAAAGTCCTATCAAATCCTTTGAGATCCTGAAAAGTTTATTAAAATACCTTTGTGAGAGCCTTGAAAGTCCTTTAAAATTACTGAAATCCTCGAAAATCTGATAGCATCCCTGAAATCCGTTAAAATTCCTTAAAAATCGTTTAAAATATTTGAAAGTCTTGGAAATCTTCTCGAATTCTTTGCCATCTTTTCAAATATCCTAAGGCCTTCAAAATTCTTTAAAATTTGCTGATATTCTTTGAAGTGATTTTCAACTCTTGAAACTTGTTTGGAATCCTTTCAAATGCACTAAAATATTCCCAATGCTTTGAAATCTTTTGTATTCCCTTGAAATTTTTTAAAGCTCCTGAAAATTTCTTTGGAATCACTGAAAAAATGGTTAAGCTGTCCCAGCTAGAAGTTTAGCTGGATTTCGTCTTCTCAGAAAATATAGCTGTGTTACCTAAATATCTAGCTGTTTTAGCTAATTCTGCCATCTAGAAATTATCTAGCTAATTTATCTAGGTAATTTTGAGATGGCAACATTCAGCTAAAAAAGCTAGATATTTTGGTAACACAGCCAGAAATCTAGTCAACACAGCTATATTTTCTTAGAAGACGAAATCCAGCTGAACATCTAGCTGGAACAGCTAAATAATTTTTTTCAGTTATCCTTTGAAATCCTTTAAAATCTTATCTCAAATCTTGTGAATAAATTCTTTGAAATTTCATTAAAATATTATAAAATCCCTTAAAATTGTATAAAATCTGATATTTCTTGAAATATTTGAATTTCTATGAAATCATTTGAGATACTGGTAAATTAATAAAATTAAAATACCTTACTACTAAGAGCCCTTGAAATCCTTTAAAATTATTGAAATCCTCGGAAATCTTATACAAAAGATTTCATGAAACCCGTTGAAATTTCTTTAAAATCCTTTAAAATGTTTGTAAATCTTCTAAAATTCCTTGGAATCTTTTCAAATACTTTGAAACATTTGAAGTTCTCTCCAAATATTTGAAATCCTTTAATTCTTGTGAATAAATTCTTTGAAATTTCATTAAAATAATATAAAATCTCTGGCAAACTCATGAAATTACATAAAATCTGATAATATTCCTTAAAATATTCATTCAAATACGTTAATGAGAGCCTTTGAAATTCTTTAAAATTACTGAAATCCTCGGAAATCTGATAAATCCCGTGAAATCCGTTGAAAATTCTTTAAAATCTTTTGAAAAATTCGGAAATCCTCTAAAATTCCTTGTTCTCTTTTCAGATATCTTAGCTTAACCCGA
>CAKNWW010322553.1:0-13397 GCA_932074435.1 Andricus kollari | reverse complement strand
TTTTTTTAAATAAATTATTCTAGAATAATTTCGAAATTTTGTGTCTGATTTGTCATTGTATTTAAAAAAATGTGTATTAGTTTGTAATTTTGAATTTGTTGCAAGTTTCTATTTTAAAATTAATAAAAATGAAAACTTTAGTTTGTCTATTATTTAAAAAATCACTAATGCTTCATCTATAAGGAAGCAGGTACTTTTGCTAACGGGAAGCAAAGTTTCATTCATTTGGAAAATATTTTAAAACCTATTTGTACAATTCGAATAATTTTATTATTGGTATCGAATTTAGTTTCGGTTAACTTTGAGAGGAATGACCATCTTCGGGTTGCGAAATGAAAAATAATAAAAGCGAGTTATAGATAAAATTATAATGTATCTTAATACGTACTAAAACGACAGATTCTTTTACATTTTGTTAAATCTATGAGACGTGATTTTTTTAACAATAAGTGTTAATCATATGGATAAAAACGTGCTTTATAATGAAGAATGATTAAACAAAGTAATGGGGTTTTTTCACTACGATGCCGTATTCAGCAACAGCAGGAGTTAAATCCTCCATTGTGAGCGTGTAACGTCGATCCTTGCCCTTCGTTTTTGTGTTCAGATTTGCTCCCCTCGTTTTGCAGTGTTGAAGCGCATCATTCGAAATTTCAGAAATGAATTTTTGGGCCGCCAAAGAAACGAGGCGTACTCTGGAATTTGTTAATAAAGTCATTTGTAACCATTTTTGACATGAAGAAGGAAATTATTAATAGAAATTAATTTGTCAATGTATATTTTCGAATAAGAAATAAAAAAGAGCATTAATCCATTAAAAGAATGGTCTTAACAAATCTTTGAAGCTTTGTTAATGTATCCTGATATATAAATGTATATTTTTTTAAATGTAAATTTATGGAACAAAAATAATAAGGGCCAATTTTCTATTTTAATCTTACATTCTTGCATCTGTTGTATTGAATCCTCCCGAACGAAGATAGTGTTCTGTAACGGCATCAGGTAGCTAAAAAAAATTCAACATCAACATGCTTAATTTTTTATTTCTGTGAATCTATGGAGCTACAATGTCGATCAAAAGTTTTGGTAAATTTACTTTGACCGATTGAAAATTCATGCTTTACTTCAAAGACGAAAAACTGTGGAGAAACTGTAAGTAGGATGATTTGAAAGATTAGCCCATTTCGTGTCGAATCAGTTTACGTTCAAATTATTTTAATGAACAAGTCAAAAAACATACGGCCAAAATCAAAAGTTTTTTTAGCGAAATTGTAATTTTGAAATCTTGAGTGTAACTCTGCCAAACCCAGAAAAGTGTTCCTAAAAATTGGAAAAAATCATAAAATTATGAGTAAATCCTACTCCTAAAATCTAAATCAAGAGCACGATTAAGTATTATGTAATTTCTGGGTATTCATAAAAAATATTTACTTGTGCAATATACGTTTTAGGGAGCCGAAATTCCGAAATTCGTCATTAACCTTCATTTACTATAAGGTTATAAGGTTAACGACGAATTTCGCACTTTCAGGGTGGCCACTATTTGAAAAAATGTTGTCTCCAGGCTTTCTCCCGGTAAATATTCGTGATTTCTCCCGGTTCAGAAAAAAAGAGTATGCTCAATAAGCATCAGCGAACTTTTTTGCAAGAAATCGGTTGACTTTGAATCATATAAACAATGTAAAATCCGTTATGAAACCAATTTTTCAATATTATGTTTTAAATATTTTTTAAAGAATAATTAATAATTGTTAACTGCAAACGTCTGAAATAAAAAAATAAAAATATATATACACACACATAAATACACACACACACATATATGCACACACACACATATATATATAGAGAGAGAGAGAACGATTTTGGACAATTTAATTAGAAACGGGAGTTGAATAATATTGTGTAATTTCTAAGTCGAAGCACAAAAAATTGAACATTTTCTTTTAATTGAAGAATCACGAAATTGAATTATTTTGGATTCAAATTTCGAAAATAGGAAACTGTCAAAACGTTAAAAATTGAATGTTATTTCATAACAAAATTATAATTTAACATCAAAGCTGATGAGACAAATTTTGTCAATATTAAAAAATTAATTGAATTATTTAAAAAAAACGTTAAAAATAAAAATCAATTTTAAATGGTAAGCGCTGAAAATGAAAAATGTCTACTCTGACAAAAATTGTAATTACCAAAAATTGTGATATTAACACTTTTTTATACTCAAATCCTTTAAAATTTCAATTATTTTAAGTAAATTTAAATCGTTAAAAAAATTAATAACTTTTAAATTGCTAATTATATTCTCCAAAATTCAACCAACTAAATTTAAATTGCAAAATTAAAACCTATGAAAGGGAAAAATAAAATATTTAGCGTTCAACATGAAAATTCAATTACTGATGTATCGATTTAAGAAAGTCTAATTTTTATCTTGTTTCAGTTTAAACTCAATTTTTAATTTCAAATCTCTCTTTAAAATTATTGTACATTCTTGAAATTTTCTAATCAAATATGTTTAAATTTGAAATTATTTATTTGTTTAAATCTTCAACTAAAAATCAGACAATTTTAAGATATTACATAAAAAACAATACAAACAATTATTAAATTCAAAACTGACATTCCAAATTTACAAAAATTAATCTAAAAATTAATTTTAGAAAAAACTTTACTTTCAAGGACTTAAAGATTAAACTGTTAGAATTGCGCATTCAAAACGATAAATTTAAATTAAAATTATAGACATTTTAAAGACGATAAATATATTATTGATAAAATATATTTAATAAAAATGTGATTTCTCTAAAAAAAATCATTTTTTCTCAAAACTTACAAAATGCGCGAATTATGAAATACGGGAAATCTCCCGGTGTAATATTTTTCTCCCGGGTGAGTGGCCACCCTGACTTTTGGCTTCTAAAAAATTTCTATTGCACGAGTAAATATTTTTTACGAATACTCAGCAATTAAAAATTATTGAATCATGCTCTTCATTTAAATTTAAAGAGTACGCTTTACTATCGATTTTATGGTTTTTCCAAATGATTGGAAACACTTTTCTAGATTAGGCAAAGAGTTGAACTCAATATTTCGAAATGTTCATATTGCTAAGAAAACTAAAAAAACGGCCAAAGGAAATTTACCTAAACTCACTGTCGCTGAAGTATTTTGAATTAAATATACCGTTGGTGTGTAATCCTCGAGTTGGAGAAGAAAATCAGAGAGTGGTTGTCCTGCAGTTGCTGGTTCATCTTTTGACGAGTAACTTGCGTCTTTGTCAGAGCTTTCTGCCATATTGAAGTATTTGCTGTTTCGAGTTTTCAACTGGTTACCTGGAATATTTCAGATCGTTACATTACAAATTCAAGCCACCAAAGTTTCTCATTTGGAAATTGACATAAAATGCGGCATTTTCACGTATACGCTTTAAGACGTTTAAATTTAACATAACCTTTGCGTTTCAGTGACCTCAAGATTACATTCACGTGTCTACTGGAAAAATAGTATTGCTGAACTCAAAATTACCTTGAAATATTATTCCAGCATCAAGCAGAAATTGAAATCTTTTGAAACGTATAGAAATTCAACAGTCCACTTTAAGGACTTTAAAACACATAATTTTGAAATTGTACACAATTTAAAAAGACCTGAGTGTTCCTTATTTTTGTGGTAAGACAAAAAAAAGATCTTTTAAGTTGAGGGAAAAATATACACAAGAAACAACCAGCATATTTAAAACATTTCAATTTTTTAGAAGGTTTTCTAATAACCTAAAATATGATTACTTAAATCCGTCGTTTACACTGTTTACAGAGTAAATTGCAAAGATTAATTGTTTGTGTAGTGTTCGGTAGTTGTATGCACTGTTAAATAAACAAATTGCAATTGTTGATTTCATAAAAATAAACATTGTTTACACTTGTATAAGGAAGTGAAGTCAAACTTTTTATTCTTTAGAAATCAGTGCACGAAAAACTCTACTCTGAAAACTTAATTTCCAACCGGACAATAAAAAGTAAAATTAAATAATATTTATTCGTGTAAATACTTACAATATTGGAAAATTCAGACAAAAAAGTAATAACTAAATGTTGCGACTTGTGATGCGAACAACACAATGGCAGATGGCAGATGCACAAAACAGAGAAAACGTCACGCAAACGTGAAATGTCACACAACAGCCAGAGACACAAACCGACACGTACTACTGCGCTTGCGTTGTATCACAATTTTTTCGCGCGTATTTCAAAACTAGTACAACTTATACACGACATGCCTAATTATACGAAGGAAGTGTGAAATAATTATCTACATCATAAAATTAATTATAATTTGCATGTTTCACCAAATATAATATCCAAGTAAATGTTTAACCCACTCTTCAAGCTTTTCCATATCAGATTTTAAATGTAATTATATATATTCCAATAAAAAACCCTAATTTTGACACTAAATAATTTAAGTAACTATCTGCATCGCATCACATAATTTAAATCTAGAAATATTTGTTTAAATTTAAATTGATAATAATGATCAATAAAAAGTATTCTGATTAAAAGCAAAAATTTATATATTATTTTGTATGACTGTTTACATTACTTGTTAAAATAATAAGCAGAGATGTCTGTAATAAATAAATACAATAATTTCGAAACGTCGTGCTACATTTCAGCTTTGTGTGCGTGCAAAAAAAAATGTGCACCGAAAAAGCCGAGTGCCCCCGAATTAAGCCGACATTTATCGAGTTATGGCGGTATATCGGGAACGAGGATCAAGAATTATGAAATAATTTAAATTTGATTCCAACCCGGTTTTTGAAAACTTTTACAAACTCAGATTTGATATTTCTCATGTATAGCATCGCGAGATTGTGTTTTAGTTACATTTCTTAAATTTCAAGGAGGTCGATAGGCAACATTAGACATGGAGCAAATTCTCTGTGGCAGATTTGGGTGAGTGTTTTTGATATTAAATTAACGATTATTTATTACCAAGACACTTAATTTTCTTTATCGCAAATTCAATTCCGTATTATTTAAAATATCTGTTTCTGGTAATATATTCTTTTTCCTGACATGTTTTCTTTGCTCCTGCAGGTCATGCATGATCTTGAAAATTTTAGGTTATGTTCTCTATTTTATTTTCTTATTTTTATTGTTTTACACTGTAAGATATTAAATATGTTTATAATTTACTATTATTGTATTATTGTTATTTATTATCAATATAATACTTACTTTCTGAAAATATTTTTAACGTACTTTTAGTTATTTAAAATTTATAAATGAAAAATTCGAGAATTCCGAATGATTTGTGTGATATTCTGATGAAATATAATTCACAGATAATGTCAAAATATCATCGATTTCTAATCTTTATTCTTTGTATTTTTTATTCGATTTTAGTTTACACTTTACCAGTTTATTACATTAAAACAGTAACCTATATTATTGCTGTCATAAAAACTTGCGCTTAATTTTTTATTTGAATCCGTTTAAAACGTAGTTTATGAAAATAAATTCGGTTTAATATTATTAATATAACATATTAAATAAATAAATAATATCATAGTATATATAATAGCATATAATAGCATAGTTTCAATTTGAAAAATAGGATACAAGATTTGATAAAATTTATGTTTTTTAGGCACAGCATTTTGCTGATATCAAAGTCCTCTCGTCGACCAGTGACTATCATCAATTCGAAAAATATAATGATAGGAAGATTTACGAGACCACTCCTAGCATCTCCACATCCTCGTTATTTTGCAAATCCTCATCGTGGATATGCAATGATCATTACAAGAATTGTAAGGGGAGCATTGAAGCTGCGGTATATTCTTTTAGGAGGAGCAATAGGTGGAGGTGTTACATTACAAAAGGTTAAACAAATTTTTATCTAAATTAAATGCATTCTCTTCACTCAAGAGAATTTCTTGTAAAAATTTTAATTCCCCTACAAAGAAACTATAAAATACTCAGTGATGTAGTTCTAAAATAAAAAGTGGCCTGGCGGTAATTTTAATAAACTGCGTTACCAGTTTTGAGGGGTGGGGGCAAAAAACTAAGATTGTAACAACTTTTTTTTTGGGTAAAAGTTCAGTTTGGTTGAAAGTTTAATTATTTTGTTGAAAATGCAAGGTGTGTAGTTAAAAAATCATCTTTTTTTATCAAAAATTCAACTACTTTGTTAAAAATTAATTTTTTTAGTTAAAAATTCATCTATTTGGTTGGAAATTTACCTATTTTGATAAAAATTAGTTTCGTGTTTGATTAAAAATAAAATTGTCAACCTGACAATTGAACTATTCCATTTTTGGTTAAAAATGTATCTTTTTTAGTTAAAAATTTAACTATTTGGTTAAAAACTTATCTTTTTTAGTTGAAAGTTCAACTTTTTGGTTGAAAATGTTTTTAGTTAAAAATGCAACTGTTTGGTTGAAATATCAACTATTACATGCTTCGTAGAGAATTTATCTTTTTTGGTGGAAAAGTCGAGAAGTTAAACTACTTTGTAAAAAATTATATTTTTTGTTATTAAGAATGCATAATTATAGTTTAAAGTTCAACTATTTGCTTTTAAATGAACTTTTATGTTCAAAATTCTACTGTTTTGTAGAAAATTCATCTTTCTCTGTTAAAAACGAACTTTGTTGATGAAAATTCAACTGTCTTCTCAAAAATTTGTCTTTTTGTTTTGAAAATTCAAATATTTGATTGAATTTTCATCTTTTTTGTTTAAAAATTCGACCATTTAATTGAAAATGCATCTTTGTATCCTGAAAATTCAACTATTTGGTTAGACATTCAACTATTTTGTTAAAAATCTACTTATCTATGGAAATTTTAACTATTTTGTTAAAGCCATCATTTTTAATCGAAAATTCAACCAATTCGTTAAGTGTTCCTTTTTTTGGATTTGAAATTCATTTTTTATGTAGCAAAGTCATCCTTCTTGGTTGAAAATTTACTATTTGGTTAAATCTTTAACAATTTTTTGAAAAACTCGTCTCTTTTAATGGAAAGTTCATCTATTTGGTTGTTAACGCAACTGTTTGGTTGAAAATTATTTTAATTGTTAAATTCGTCTTTTTGTGTTGAAAATTCAATTATTTTGTTGAAAATGCAATATATTTCGGCTTGAAATCTTAGAAGGTTAAACTGCTTCGTATTTAATTCAATATGTTATCTACATTAATTTTATTTAAAATAATTTATAAACGTAAAATTCGTCTTTAGCCAACAGCTACATTACTTTCGGGACTGGGAAAATTTTCCGTGTGATAAGAAAGTAGCTTGGCGCCGCCAGGCCTTCAAAAAAGTACCCTGGCGGCGCACAGTGATGTGAAATCAAAAAAAGAGGTTTTACATGACATTCGGAACTGCACTGATGCACTGATTTTAGATTTTTTTTTTAATTCAGGACTAAATTTTTCAGAAAATGGTGAGAGCAGATTTTGTTTGTTTATTTAATTTTTATGTTAGTGCAAACAGCGAAAAAAGTGTCGATTTTTTTAATTTCATTTTTTATCTCGTAGCAAAATTTTGCTTATACTTCCCGTCACTTGGATTCAATGCACAGAGGTATGAGAAAGAAATAAAAATGGTAAATTTGTAAAGTTAATTGATATAAACAAATTGTATTAACAAATAATCGAGATTAGGTGTTATTCGTCGTCAAAGTATATTTCTGCTCTGAAATTGCTTGCTTTCATCGTTAGGATGCCATGCGGCCATTGAAAATTAAGATTAAATATTAATAATTAATTCTACAAACAATTTATGTAAACAAATATATATCGCAGACATTTATAGGTAGAAATAAATAGATTTTTCTTCTAGTCTTGTTGTAATTATATTACCAATGATGTTTTTGAAAAAATATGAATATTTGTTTATTTTATAAACGAATTATGTAAACAAATAAACATTTCGAGCGTTTTCAAGCGAAAAGAAATCGTTTTTTCTTCTGACCTTGCTAAAGAAAAAACTATTTCTTTTCTGTTAAAAACGCCTTATATGTGAATTTGTTTATAAAATTTGATTATAAAATAAACAAATATTAATGCATAGCGACATTTTTTCAGAAAACTTCATTAACAAAATATTTTCAGCAAGGTCAATAGAAAAAACTATTTTTTTCGCTTAAAAACGCCTAAAATTTGAATTTATTTATATAATTTGTTTATAAAATAAACAAATATTGATGGGTGGTAAATTTTGTCAGAAAAAATCCTTGGTAATATAATTACAACAAGACTAGAAGAAAAAACGATTTGTGTGTGCCTATAATTGTCTGCAATGTACATTCGTTTCTATAATTTGTTTATAAAATTAAGTAATAAAATTCAATCTTAAATTTTAATGGCCACGTATCATCCTTATGATGAAAGCAAGCAATCCCAGAGCATTAATATACTTTGAAAACGAATATCCCCTAATTTCGATTATTTGTAAATACAATCTGTTTATAACAATTAACTTTACAAGTTAACAATTTTTGTCTTTTTTATACCTCTGTGCATTGAATGCAAGTAATACAAATATAATAAATAAACAAAACAAAAATTAAACAAAAAATAACAAATCTACTCTCTCCATTTTCTAAAAAATTTAGTCCTGCATTTTTCAACAAAAAAATCTAAAATCGGTGCATAATTGCGTTCTAAATGCCATTTTGAACCTCGCTTTTTTATTTCGCCCCACTGTGCGGCGCTAGGACCCGCCTGAAAATACCCCAAAAAAATCCATATTCTGTCTTCAATTCTAAAATAAAATTGCTCATAGAAATACGAAGAATGGAAAGATGGCCTGCCAGATATGAGCTGGATTAACAATATAATTCCCAAGGAACAACAGTGGCACGATAGTGCACAAAATCTCTTGCAATTGAAGGACAAGCTGATGGGAAATGTGAATATAGGTTTGTAGACGAATAGTTTTCTTCTAGCCCTGGACTTTGAATAAAAATCTTAAAATTATGAATTATGAGAAAGATTGAAGTGTAAAGTCTAGGGTTGAAAGACTTTAGTAAATAATCCTCAACTGAAATTCTGTGTATAATTGTTTGCTGTCAAATGTGGGTGACTGTAAACAGATCCACGATTAAAGGAGCTTGGGGAGGCAAAATATCGAGAATATAAGAGGTGGTTTGACCAGAGGTTGGACAATGCAATTAAAGCAGCAGAGAGCCGCCAATACGATGTGCAAAATGGCGACTCTTCAAATCGTGAGTCACTTTGATTTTCCAGAAGCTCTGGTGACCTTGTATAATCCTGCAACCCAAACTCCTGAATCCTGATTGTTATTTTATTATTCATTATTTTTCCAATCTGTCTTGCCCTTTTTCTGTACCTTTATTATTTAAACGAGTTGAAGGTACTCAATATTTTTTTTAGAAATTTCGTTTATTAATCTTGTCTTCTAAAATTTTGAAATACATTTTTTAGATACAGCTTATTTTAGATTCTTTTATTTTTGGTAGAGCGTACTAAATGTACATGCTTTTTTCGGCATTCAATAATAATATTATATTTCAAGTTATGGTAAACACATGCTTAATTTGTTGATTTTCTAAAGATAATTTATTTGTTTAAAGCAGGTGTGTGTCTGTGTTTTAAAGGTACATTAAATTTTAAAAAAATCCTTTGGTCCTTTAAGCCTACAAGTTCACCATTTTTTTGCTTATATTGTTTATTATGTTACAAAATTGAAAAAATTTTAAATTTTGTTTTATTAAATGAACACAGCAAGCAATTATTTGCGATGAACAATAGGGTGGTTCAGAAAAACTTTTTTCTAGAGGACAGTGATCCCTCCAATTCGCTTCCAAATCCGAAAAAAATGGCATATTTTTGTTTTTTTAGACATTTTTATTTTAACAGGTGGCCACTGGGCACTGCAAATGTTTCATATAAATACATGGGGAAAAATCACTTTTTGGTGTTTTTGGAATAACTTCTGTGGATTTGGGAAAATGTTACGAGAAATTTATAGAACGTTTAGAGGACTTTCCAGCGAAGAATTCTATGTATCAATCCAATGGGATTTCCACCCCGAACAAACCCCCTCGGTTTAAATATTGGTTTTTTTCTCAAAAAGTCGGGTTTTTTCCGACATAATTAAAATCAAGGTTACCTTTTTATGTATTTGTTACGTTTTCGATACCTCTGCCTAATTTAACTAATATACAAATATATATTAGTTATTTCTAGTATTTAATTTTGTTATCCTAGAGAAGTAATCTTTTTTTCTTATAAATTTTAGTCTACAAGGCCTTTTTATAATGCACATATTGATATATTACCTTTATTATTTAACAAATTCTTTTTGTTTCAAGAATGTTTATAGGAAATTCAGGAATGAATATTTTTTTGTGGTATTAACTACTTATTTTGGAAGTTATACATACTGGTCTTTTCAACAATCATTAGTTGTAATATTTATAACAGAAAAGAGAGACAATACCCAACTTTCCTAACAAAATATTTTTGAAAAAGATAATTGAAAATGACTTTAAAGTGTTGATAATTATTCTACTAGACACACAATAATAATTAATAATTATAATATTTCGTACAGAATTTCCTTGTTTTGATTTCGGTGTACTCTTCGGGCACTCTGGAGTTGTGCTAGGAGTGGCAAACCCATATCATTGATACAAAGAATTCTTCGTTGGAAAGTCCTCTACAATTCTTATAACTTTCCCTTACCATTTTTCCAAACCCATATAAGTTATACCAAAAACCCCAAAAAGTTACTTTTTCCTACGTATTTTACATGGGAAATTTTGAGTGCCCGGCGACACCTCTAAATATCAAAATTTCGAAAAAACAAAACTATGCAATATCTTTTTTTTTTTTAATTTGGAACCAAATTGGAGGACCTCGTAAAATTATATATAAGATATATCATGTAGAATTACTTACAGCTGATTTAAAGACTACATTAATTATTATGAATTTTAGTTATAATTTGTAGTAATCATCTATTAAGCTACTGAATACGATCCTCACTTTAAGTAATAAGTTTATAAATCTGCAAATACAGATTAGATTTATTTAATACAATCACACATCTGCAATACTCGCTCTCGATGTTTAATTGAAAACACGTACACATTTTTGCTACATTTGCATGAATGAACCGGCCATCCTTTTCACTCTATTTCCTTTCTTTAATGTATGATTTGGTCTGTTCTGTTCAGGTATGTTTGACGTGATCTCAACCGTAGCAAAACAAGTTTACGCAGGTGTGTAAAAAGTAAAAAACATTATTGATTGACTACAAACATTGTCTGTCCATTCAGCATTTTTTTCACTTTTGCTCTGTTATGCTTTTTTTTATTAGACACATTAAGAAAGTGCAATCCGATTCTTTTTGTTTGTATTATTCATTTCCTCCTGTGAAACAGACAATTGAAAGAAATTCGTTTAATAGATTGAATACTGAATGGGGCAGACCCGTTGCTTTTTATTTAATGCATGTTCGCACTTGATCAGTTAAAACAAAGTGTTGGTGCTTTTATTAAAAAAAAAATCAATATCATAGATCCATTTGAATCTTAGTCATTTAATTATCCTTCAGATATTAAGGCAAATTCAGTTTCTCATTCATGGAATTGTTTAAATAGACATAGAAAGGTAAAGCCTTGATTTTAGATTAGGGTTTGTATGATTTGACAGAAGTTGTTAAATATTTATTTTTAAAAGCAGATGCTAAGAAGGAAATTCTAAAGAGTACAGTCGTCCATGCACGTCCATTGCTGAATGAAACTAACGAAGATGAACGACGAAAAGCTCGTAAGTATAATTATAGCAATTTTTTTTAATTTACAGAACTTTTAAGGTAAATAATTTTGGAATTATTATGTTTAGAATCTTCACAGCAGAGAATAGATGCGATGCAGGATGAAGTCATGCAAATGCAGTTAAAGTATCAGCGGGAATTAGAAAGGTTGGAAAGGGAGAATAAAGAGCTGCGCAAGCAAATGTTGCTGCGAGGGAATCAAAAATTCAACAATCGAAAAATCAAAGTAAGTTTGTAGTGATTAGGTAGGTTTTCTAGCTTTCTAGATTTGTAGGTATTGGTTAAATGAATATTATTAATTATTATATCCCCTATTTCCTAGAAATCTCTTATCGATATGTACAGTGACGTTTTGGACGAACTTAGCGAATACGACAGTGGTTACTCAACAGCCGATCATTTGCCTCGAGTCGTCGTAGTTGGTGATCAATCCTCGGGAAAAACCTCTGTTCTCGAAATGATCGCCCAAGCGAGAATTTTTCCAAGGTAAACCTCGTCAAGTTCAGCCTCATTATTGAATAAATATCAATTATAATTTTTCAGGGTTCAGAGTGGCGCAACTATTGACACTATTTGACCGTCTTTTTTAACGATTCCACTATTTTCAGAACAATTCCACTATTTTCTCGTAATTGGCCCCTAATGCCACTATTTCTTCACTTCCCCTTTATAAATATTTTCGAACATCTTCGCGGATTGAATAATATAACATTGTCTACTAGGGCGTATCGAAAAAAAAGTTGTTTGCGCGAAGTTCTAATAGCAATGTTTAATAATAATAAAAATTCCTTCTGTCTCCGCATCGTAGATATAGCTAAAAATCACAAAATACGAAGCATTTCTTCAAATTTGAATAGCAACATATTTTTTTGGAGATTTAAATTATCAATAAAAAATATTTTAAAGCAAGTCAATTTATACCTGTATATCGCTAATTCCATTAAAATATTTTTCACCCTCCTTAATTTACTTTAAAGTTTCAAAAAATCGAAAAAAGTCGACGAAATGAATGAAATGACAATTAAATTAATTGACAATAAAATTAATTTTCGGTATATAAATTATCAGAAAAAATATTTCGAAGCAAGCGAATTTGTACCTACATAGCAAACAATGATTCAAATATTTTTTACCCTACCTAAGTGACCTTGAAATTTAAAAATATAAAAAAAAATCTACTTTTTCTAAATAAGGTAAAAATGTTTTCGAGTATACCTAGATTTACCCTTTAATAGTGAGGAGGTAATCTAAATCCAGTAAACTTCCGTTTATTTTAAAGATCACTTCTTTTAAAGTTCACTTAGTTTAAACCGCCTACACGCACTTATTTTAAATTACGCAGTTTCGTCATCTCCCACCACGGTCCCTGTACACTCTCCTCCGCGCCAGTGGATGACCAATAAAAAAAAGAGGCCCGAAGAGCGCCCTCGTTGGTTTAAATTGAGTATTTTTTCACGACGTCATTGGTACTCTCACCTCAAATTTCTTACAGTTAATTGTATTTCGCGAAACACTTAAAACACTTGAAAATATTACTATCGAGACCTTTATAACGTACCTTTACGTTTCGGAGATTTTCTC
>CAKNWW010322529.1:2374-14271 GCA_932074435.1 Andricus kollari | reverse complement strand
TTTTCATTGACTTTCAATTCTGTAGGTATAGAGTAATGGTTAAGACTCCCGCCTGCTAGGCGATAGATTCAGGTATAAATGTGGGTTCGAAACCCTGTAGCGATAGAAATTTTATTTGTTATATCATATGTTTAAAAATGAAATATATGTATTCATCCTAAGCAGAACCATTAACAATTATAGTCAAAATACTCGCAATCAATTATTATTAATTTTTTGAATACCTTGAATCTTCAAAAATCAAAGTCGGCCCCACATTGTTGTCCAAGGTTGGGCCGACTTCATACCAAATGTCGGGCTGACTTTGAGAAGTCAAAGGCGGTTGACCGTTATCATTTAGCTGGCTGGACCGACCAGTGGCGCAAAAAGTTGGACCAACCGTCCGACGGTTGGCCCGACCGTGGGCCGACGGTCAATTCGCACCTGGGATGTTGTTGATCACGGTTGCCTCTGCGCCAGGTAAGTATACTTTGCTTCGCGTCGACTGCTTTCTTAAACACTCGACGCATCATTTCTGTTTCGAGGGAGGTGACACGTCGCGCCCTGGCGAAGTTCTCATGAACTACCAGTTCAGAGCGGGACTCATTCAATTCCCCAAATTGTAGGGAATATTTTCAAATTTTGGTATAAATTACCATAAGTTTCGGGAAATTTCCCCAAAAATTGTAGGTATTATCTAATTTCCTAAATTTTAGGGTATATTCTCCAATTTTTTAATGAATTATAAGAACTTTTAGGGAAATTTCCACAAATCTTGGGGAAAATGATTTTCCCCAACGAAAATGTGGATTTTTCCCCACTAAAAAGTTTGGAAAATTCCCGAAATTTTTTACAGTGTATAGTTGAATGTTCACGATATTCTTGTCGGGCTACTGAGTTTCCTCACTAATCGACAAGTTATGGTAAAAGTACAAAATGCTCACTATCCCAATTTAAATTATTTTCTGGCATTATAGCTTAGAACAGATGTTTAAATGTGTACATTTAAAATAAAAATCATTTCTATTAGCTTACATTTGCGGATGAGAAAACAATAAAAAGTAGTCTGAAACATCTGAACGAAGTGGGAGACACAGGAAAGACAAGGACGTGGGACGCGACAACCTTCGCGTCGGGCAGGAATGACATTCGGCAAAAACAAAAAGGGCTTATATAGGTCCGGCATCAGAGTATATACATCTACGAGTACTACACGATACGTATTATGTATATATCTATACCTCGAAACACGTGTACAAAGTCTGTGATTCCGATCCCAGCCTTCCTTTCCATCCTTACATATTTCTTCAAGGATGGAATCCTATATTTTATGCATGTATATTAAGGCCTCTTTATCATGGGCGTTTCCTTAAATCGATTTTTTACTTTCAGAGAAAAAAGAAACTTATTTCATTTCTTGGTTTCTTCTCATTTAGTTAAATAAATTATTTATCTTGCTTCTAACGGAAGACAGATTGTATCATCGAAATTTCACAGAATGAACTTTCAGAATATTTCAGAAATTTCATTATTCATGGTGAAATGCACTGACGTTTTTAAAAAATAAAGAGTACTTTATTTTAATATCATTTGCTTGCAAGACCAAAGGCCAAAATTAAGAAATTTTATCAGGTCTAAAATACAAACCAAAACATTCGTCAATAAGCTTGAAAGGATTGAAATTAATTCACCTTGTGGTTTCCGAGATTTAACTTTATAGAAATTCTAAGTTATGTTTAAAACTTCCTGATTTGAAATTTAAGTCTTAAATTAATTTCCTCAAGATTTGGTACTGAAGCTTTTGATCTTCGAGAAACCTGCAAGCAACCTCGATTGACTCCATTAGGAATGGCACTTTTCTTTCAATCGGGAATAGCATTCCGAGGGAGACATTCCACATCGAGAACCCATTTCTGGGTATACAGAACCGGTCTGCCACTTTCAAACCAATTTTGTACATATGACGAACGAACAAGATGATGTGCTTTATTTTTATTCAACCTAGTCGTAGAGACTTTTCGTTGCAGTATTTTCTATACATTGAGCATCGTATTTTCGAATGTTCTTTTCTTTTTTCGAGAAGGGGAAGGGAGATATTCTAGGAGCATTCTAAAATACAGTACAGTTTTTGTGTTGCAATTGGAAATGAAAAAAATTTTCAGATTCGGTCCCTCCACCATGCACCAGACGCACTATAAAAAATGGCTTAGCTGTCCCTGCTGTCTAGCTGTGTTACCTAAATATCTCGCGGTTGGAGCTAAATTTTGTCACCTAGAAATTATCTAGATAAATTAGCTGGATAATTTCTAGATGGCAAAATTAGATAACACAGCTAGATATTTAGATAACACAGTTCGAAATTTAGGTAACACCGATATATTTTCTTAGAAGACGAAATCCATCTAAACGTCTAGCTGGGACGGCTCAACCATTTTTTTCAGTGCGATTGACTTTATACTAGATTTCAAAACTTTTTTATGGGTTTAAAATATTTCAAGGGATTTTAAAGAAGCATCTACAAGACAATTTTTACTGATCTCCTGAATTTTTTGAGATAATATTTTATCAGATATAATTATGAGATAATTTTAAAGAAGATAATATTTTATATTTGATGTTAGACTTGTCGAACAGATGATTGGAAGTGAGATGCTATAAATGATTAGAGACATTGAGGGAATTTATATTATTTTATCATTTTGCAAAATTGCAGAATAATACGACCTGGCGTATTTTACGTTAAGATCTTGGCTTGAAGACATACATGATACAGCTCGTGCAAAAATTGAAGCCGGCAAGATTTTGTAAATGGTATGGCGAATAGTGGGCTCAGAAGGCCGACTATGTACACTATAAGTTGATCGAAGCGCGCGAAAGACCTTCTTCACAGAACGCGAATTTTCGTAGTATAACTGCACAATTTGTAGACGTTGTTCAGGCGTAAGTCTTTCCATGATGAAATTTCATTCAGTACTGAAACAAAAAAACATGATAGCTTGAAACGATTCGCGCCTCATCTGTTACAATAACCCTATTGAAAAAAGCCTCTTGTTGGATTACCCTGTATATCCAGAGATTTCATGCAACTTTTAAAGCATTTAAAGGATTCGAAAATATTTCAGGGTTTTTAAGGGCTTCCATACGCAGGAGTAGGATAAACCGGGACAAACAAAACCATCGAGGCAAAGTTGTAATTTAAATAAAGCTTCTAGTTATTTTATATTACATACTTTCATTCCTTTAAGTGACTCAGTTTTGCGAGAGCAAGGCACACACTTCCTAAATGTTCATAACAATTAAAAATCAGTTTTGATACCAAATATTGCCAAGTACCCAGGTGCGAATTGACCGTCGGCCCACGGTCGGGCCGACCGTCGGACGGTCGGTCCAACTTTGTGCGCCACTGTTCGGGCCAACCAGCTAAATGATAACGGTCAACCGCCTTTGACTTCTTAACGTCGGCCCGACATTTTGTTCCATATATGGGCCATCTATTAAGTTGATGTCGGCCCAACCTTAGACAACAATGTGGGGCCGACTTTGATTTTTGCAGGTTCAAGGTATTCAAAAAATTAATAATAATTGATTGCGAGTATTTTCACTATAAATGTTAATGGTCCTGCTTAGGATGAATACATATATTAGATTTTTAAACATCATATTACAAATAAAATTTATATCGCTACGGGGTTTCGAACCCACATCTATACCTGAATCTATCGCCTAGCAGCCGGGAGTCTTACCCATTACTCTATACCTACAGAATTAAAAGTCAATGAAAAAACCATCCTCATAAGCCACAGCTCAAAACAGTTAAAACTAAACATTTTTTTAAACTCTTTTCTCTCAATCATTTTTTTATTATTATGCGACATCATGTAGATGTAAAATAAATTAACTGTTAACGTGAATATAAGTGAAATGACTTTTAAGTAAATAATTTAAACCCATTAAAATTTTTAAGGTTTCGTAGCCCCGGGTTGAAACCCTTAAATCTTTTATCAACAAATTTTTTTTCAAAATTTTTGTTTTATTTTTTTTTCAAAAATTTTGTTTACACAAATTTCTTATCAAAATTTTTTGTTGAACAATTCGTTTTCAAACATTTTTTTCAAACTATTTTAAACAATTTCATTCAACATTTTTTTTTTGGCGCCCACTTTAAATCATTTTTCTTCGTGTAATATTTTGTTTTTTCGCGTTTTAGGCTATTTTACAACTTTTGATAATGACATAAAATGTGATTTTTAATAAGCATTTAAAACTTGCATCGACGAAAGTTAGAAATTTTATCGTGTACTGCGACGGCGGGTGCATCATGATGGCTTGTACAAGCCAATGCTATGACGACGGTTGGACCATCTCTTGCCCAGAGTCGGATGGACCGTACTTTTACAGTCTTGTTGAAACCAGGAACCAGCGTTTGTCCGACGGCCGGCCCATATTTGGGCCAAGGTTTGACCGACCATCGGGTGCACCAAGGTGACTTGTGGCTAACCCACCGCTGTATACAGAGTCGGACCAACCGCATTCTTGCGGTCGTATCGACCAATCTGCCACAGTTTATCCGATCGTCGGCCCAAAGTTGGGCCGACAGTCGGCTTTTCGCCCACCGCCGACGTCGGTTGCCAACGTCGGTGAGACCATGGCAGCTTGAAAACACCTTAGTCGGTCCAACTCTGGTTACCGTAGATCGGTTACAAAAGTAGGGCCGACTTTGGCCCGATGGTCAATCTCTGACATCCGACCGAATTTCGCACCTGAGTAACTGTTTTATGTCGAAAAAATGAAAATTAAGCTGAGAATAATTTAAAAAATAAATGAAAAACAATATAGAGACTAATATATTTTTTTTCAATGAGGATTACACTAAAAAAACTCATAATACACTTAATCATACACAAATATATTTTGAATATAAATAATTTTTCTATTATAAAATGTAAGATATTCTCTTTTCGATCTCTGTATATGATATGAAAGTATGATCTCTAAAAGTGGATGTTTTTTTTAAACGTAGCTATTAAAAAGCATCTAAATATCTGGCATTTATAATTACGATAAACAGGGTGTTAGACAAGAATGCGTCATGTCCTTATGGCTATTTGTCATATTTATGGACAAGTGTCTAAGAATGGCCCTCTTCGAGGAAGAAGGTGTAGATCTCGAAACAGTGAAGGTGCGTGAATTGGCTTTCGCAGATGACAAGATTGTCATGGCAGAATCAATCGAGGACTTGCAAAGAATGTTGAATAAACTTAATACAAGCATGAAGAACATGGGCCTCCAAATTAACGTAAATAAGACAAAGGTAATGGTGTTTGAAGGAAAAAGTGAGAAAACAATGTGCAGCATTGTCCTGAATCATAAGAGATCAGATCAAGTTGACAAATACCTATATCTGGGTAGCCTATGCACTAGCGACGGAAAAATAGATGGGGAGTTAGGTCGGCGCATTAATGAGGGTAAGAAGGTTATCGGTAGAGCAGGGTCCATTCTCACAAATAAAACCAAATTAAAAAACAACTAGAATGACCGTATATAAATCTGTATTTGTACTGGCTGTACTATACGGTAGAGAGACATGGACATGTCAAGAAAAGGACAAAAGTAAAATTAACGCGATCGGCATGAAACCTCTGTGTACAATATGCGGGAAAACACTGATGGACAAAGTCCGAAACGAGATAATCCTCAAGGAATGTGGTGCAGGGGAGACACTAGTTGATACATGGGAAAGAAATCAGTTAAGGTGGTTCGGACATCTTGAAAGAATGAAAGATTAACGACTGACCAAACAGGTGTATAAAGGTAAAGTAAATGGCAGAATGCCCAGAGGTAGACCGCCGAAAGAATGGTTAGAACCTGTGAATGAGACATTAATCCGAAGAGACATAAGAAGCCATAGAAACACGAGAGCTTGCATCGAAAAATGCATGCACGTGAAGGAAGCTAGAGTAGCATGCCAGGACAGAAAAGTTTGGCGACAAATAGTTCACAAGAAGAATGTGAGTAGAGTGAATGACGCCTGAAACAAAGACCTTGGATATTAATGGGCCCAAGTGGGGAACCACACATAACAATTTTGTGAGGCTCTCCACGTGGGGTGATCGCTAGAGAGATTGATCAGCAACCTGGGTCGGCGCAGTGTTGCCGAATGATCGCGTTATTTAAATAAATAACACGATACTTCTAGATCAATCTAATATATAAAAATATATCTTACACCTATATACCTATCTATCCTATACCTATATACGGCAATATTACGATATCCGTGGCGACGAAGTTTTAAAGCTGATTCCTATAGGATTTTTTGCGAGAAACACGGATCTGAAATTTGTAAATCGATATCTCGAATAGTTTTCGAGATATATCGATTTAAACAAAAATCAAATGTATATAATTTCTTAAAGTTCATTCTGATATGGGATTTTTTAAAGAGAAAATCGACTCAAACACTCTTAAATCGATATCTCGCAATTAGGTCACGAGATATTATTCTATTTATATTAAATAAAGAACTTACTTGTTTAAAAATATTAATTATATTTTCATTATTTATGTGACCAGTCACAGGAGTGCCTTCCTGTCCCCACGAGGCGTTGGAAAAGGGGTGGGGGTGTGACCTATCATTATTTCTGTGACCAGTCACAGGGGTGCCTTCCCGCCCCAACGAGGCGTTGGAAAAGGGGTAGGGGTGTGACCTTTCATTATTTCTGTGACCAGTCACAGCAGTGCCTTCCCGCCCCCACGAGGCGTTGGAAAAGGGGTAGGGGTGTGACCTATCATTATTTCTGTGAACAGTCACAGGGGTGCCTTTCCGCTCCCTCCACGCGGCGTTGGAAAAGGGGTAGTGATGTGACCTTTCATTATTTCTGTGATGGGTCACTGGGGTGCTTTCCCGGCCACACGAGGCGTTGGAAAAGGGGTAGGAGTGTGACCTTTCATTATTTCTGTGACCAGTCACAGGAGTACCTTCCCGCCCCCACTAGAAATTGTAAAGGGATAGGGGCGAGACCTGTATTATTCGATTATTCAATTTAACAGAAAAAAATCGATGTCTCGAAAGCTATTACAGATATCGATTTAAAAATTTCACATCCGTGTTTCTCGAAAAAAATACCATCGAAATTGATATTCAGAAATTATATTAATTGAAAATAAAAGTCAATAATTTTACCATAAAAAATCGATATATCGAAAACTATTCGAGATATCGATTTAAAAACTTCAGAACCGTGTTTCTCGCAAAAAATCCCATCAAAATCGATATTCAGAAATGATTGTAATCATAAAAAAAAGTCAATAATTTTAACATAAAAAATCGATATCTCGAAAACTGTTCGGGATATCGATTTAAAACTTTCAGATTCGTGTTTCTCGCTAAAAATCCTATAGGGATCCACATTAAAACTGTGTCGCCACGGATATCGTAATCTCCCCCTATGTACCTATCCAGACACTACTACTTTCGAACCGAGCAATTCACGCCCACCCCGAAAGGGAAACGGCCTAATGGTATAATAATAATAATAATTAAACTCACAATGCTGCCTCGGTCTACCCTACAACAGATTTAAGATGTGTTTAATGGTTTGTTCGGATCCAATGGACGGAGGTTTCTTTTCCGTATAAAGAAATAGTGGTGAATGAAAACCCCTATTTTGTATTGGGAAAAATATTATTTATTAAAATTAACATATAGTGGACAAAAATCCAAAGTAAACAATGTTTGGATTGAGTAATATTCAAAAAGTTTTTATTTGACGAAAAATTACATTTTTAGGTCCCCGAATGTCCAAATTAAAAATGTAAATAAAAAATGGACTGCAGAAAATATTAAACGATTTCAAAAAGAATTAAGGTCTTATACAAAGGCAATGCTTCGCTTTTAAATGGAGTGCCCCATTAAGAAATAAATACTTTTTCATAACATAGTTTTACTCCTTAAATTTACATATTTTAACAAAATAACGAACCCCTATTTTTTAATCTACATAACATCTTTTTGAACTCCCGCAAGACTTTAAAGTCAGCCGAAAAACAAAATCAAACTTTTCTGCTACATAATGTAGATCCTAAAGATCATGCCTTTAGCAAAACATTGAGAAAATGCCTTTTTCTTCACAATAAGGTGAAATAATGTTCATTAAATAGCCACAAAAAAAATCTTTTGTCTCAATTCAATCTGTAGCTGAAACTTATAGTTTCAAAAATCGACGACTCGATTCCATACCGCTCCACGTCGCGTTTGGTCGGGATGGAATGTAAGCGTCGAAATAAGACCTTAAAATTTAAGGGGCAACCCACTGGGCAAAAAATTGAAGGAAGTCTTTACAACATTTTTATGATATCTTTAGGACTTAGCAAAGATGATGTATGCCCGTTTCATAAAGATGACTTAAAAACATCTTTGCGACATTAAAATGTCTTAAAGATAACTCCAGGGTCGATTTAACCAATAGGCTAATGCTATAGCCTAGGGGCACCATTAAGTTGAGGCGGAGGGTTTTTGGGAAATTTAAGTTTAGTTAAATGAGTGCAATGCGAAAAGGGGAGAACCAGCTTTGTAACTCTAGGAAATATTGTTAATTGTAATTTTCTTTAAATAAAAAATACAATTTCAGTGTGTCAATAGAATCGGGGAGAGGCGGTAGATAATAGCCTAGGGGCCACTGGCGGACCGGCCAGTGGCCGGTAAACTGTTGAAACTATAATAATGAGTTAAAATTTACGTTAAATGATCATGCCGTAATTGCAACAAGTTGCTTTTACAGCGTTAAAAAATAAAAAAAACGAAGTAGCTGTAATTGAATTCGGGCCCCTGCTTGTTGGCAACCCGCTTGAAGCCCTCGTTAGCAGACTGCAATGACAGACACATTATTTTTTCACTTTTTAACGATGAAAAAGAAACTTGTTGCAATTACGACATGACCATTTAACGTAAATTTTAACGTATTATTATAATTGCAACAGTTTACATATTTGTTTTGCTTCTTTCAATAATTATAATGCCATATTACTTTAGCATTACTTTACCATTACGCTGTAGCGTAATGCTTGCATGCGGCCGGTCCGCCAGGGGCACCATTTTACTAAAGCCGGCCCTGGATGTCTTGAAGATATCTTTACGACACGGACATAGGACGTCTTTGCGACGTCGTTAAAGTATCGCAAGGGTGTCGTAAAGACGTCCTCCATTTGTTTGCCCACTGGAAAGACTTGTAAAAAAAGTTTTTTTTTTAACGGCAACAATGTTATTATTGGAGCTCGTTTACAAATCCACGTTTAACTAATGAACAATAATTGTTTTTCAAGAACGAATTGATAATTAATATCGATTATTTATTTCATTGAGAAAGAATTATTTCGAAAGAAATAACATGTTACGAAACATTTACTATTTTCCTTTGTTCACATACTGCTCTTATCGAACAGAAATCACATGATTTAAGATTTTAAGGCTGATTTCAAAAAAGATGACCATTTTACACAATGAGATTTTTGAAATAAAAATAACTTTTCTAGCCGGCCAAAATATATTTTTTTTTATTCAAGTCTAACCTGATTAATTAGAGAGTATGAAAATATATAACTCAAAAAATGTTTTTGTGATGGGAATGTATTTTAAAAAGGAATGGCTTCCACCTAGAGGTCGGATGACGTGACATACGCCCATAAAAATTAAAAAGAATTTCAAAAATCTTTTAAGACTATATTTATTTGATTTTATCTTCAGCATTAAAAAATATCCTCTCATTTTATAGAAGGATACATTCTCATGGAGGATGACCTGCAATTTTATAAAAAGTATTATGCGAAAATAGTGACCATTATTTCTTATTATTTGGAATCAACGTTGATAAATCGATTTTGAACTATAAAAAAATCTGCGTAAGTCTAAAATTAACAATTTCAGCACATATTTTTAATAGTTTGATTAATTCTTTTCTAGTTTTCACCTAAAATAGCAACTTCGGATGGTGGGATGATTAAAAAATGTTGTCAATATAATTTAGCCACTTTTCATTTTGAATTTGTAGTCTGGGCCAGGTGGGTGGCAAAACATTTTGCGTGTCTAGTGTTCAGAACGGATTTTAATAAAAATGGCAGCTTTTTACTATAACGGAAGAAAAAATATAAATTGCTTACTTTTCAGGTAGACTGTACGAGGAGTACATCCTTAAAAGGGAATAGTCAATATTTCCTTAGAGCTGATAACTAAGACGAGGTATAAGAAGAACCTTTAGAATTGAAGATTGGAGTTTAAACTTTACAGTTTAGACCCTCTCGAGTTTAGCTTTCGACAAACATTCCATTCGCATCTTATCCTTCACCCCCTTTACTTTTTACGATATTCTTCTTCCTTCGTGTGCAGTTAGACGACTGGTCCAGCCGTCATAACAGAGAGTCTGGCGCCTCTTTAAATCTTCAATTTCGGTAGTTTAGGTTCTACAATCTACATCATATCTATTCTGACCGCAGCATTAAGGAATGTGATTTTATCCTTCCTGACGCGGGATTAGTGAGAATTTTTCCGGATCATTGTGTCAAACTCTTGGCATTTAGCAGACTGTACAAAATTCGTCTACTTTTAATTTTGAAGGCTCCAAAAAGTCAGTACTTTCCCAGTGGGCACAAGCGTTAAATAACGTCATTAGAACGACTCAAAGACGTCATAAGTTAGTCCAAATAACGTTCCTTGAATATACAATGTTCTACAGACGTTTTAAGAAGGTATTTGGAACATGGAACGTTTTTAGAACATTATTTGGTCTGACTTAGGACCGTTTTTGAAACGTTCAAATAACGTCTTTTGACTTGTACGTCCAAGGAACGTTTTTAGAACGTTCCAATTACATTCTTAAATTTCGTGCCCATCGGGTTGTTATGTTAAATACTGTGTTACATTGTTTTCAATAAAGATTTAAACTCCTTAAAATTTAGATAACATTATAAATGATTTAATATTAAATATTATATATTCATTTAATTTTCTAGAGAAGCAAAGAAATTTTTTCCATTCATAGAAAATTCGTTGAAAATTATAATGAAATAAATGTTTCAAGATGTATTTATAAACACGATGAAAGAATACAAATAATTAAAACGATAATAAAAAAATCGCTTTTATATTATACAATTAATATCACTTCAAGATACTCAAATTACCTTGTATAATTAAAACTAAATACGCGAGAAGAATATTCATATAATGATTTAGATTCTTCTATTGTGATGTGAAAACACACGCTATAGAAATAAATCATGGTTATAATGTGAAAGAGGAAAAATTACTCTAATAATAAATGTTGAGAAAAATTATGAGCAACTGTTGGCTAAATCTCGATGTACTTTTTTGCGTTCGTTGAATTTTTCATTGCATATTTTTAATAAATGTTTTGATAATTCTCAAAGTTAATTTTTGTCATAATAATTATTTTCGCTGGAAAATTATTTTTCTACTGTGATATACATGCAGTTATTTTCACAATTTTGCATGCAGATATCGTATTTAAAGTATTTCAAATTCTTTGAAGGCTGTTTCCAGCACGTGATGTTGCTTAAAAATTTTGTTTTTCGTTCTTATTAGCTAACAATGATTAGACTTCTTTAGAAAGAATATAAGTTAAAATATAATATTAAAAAGATTGCGGCATCTTCAATAAGTTGTGCATTAAATTAAATTCTACTCTTTCACATTATAACCATGATTTATTTCTAGTGTACAGTTTTCATGAACTTTTGTTGTAAAATTTTTTATGGAACAGATAGTAAACAATTTCTATTTTTAAATAAGGCATTTGACGCTCTTTGGTAGTTTTAGGTCCAAAATTGACCCAAAAATGACTGCCTCTTGAATTATACCCGTAAGCGATACAGCATGGGGTCGTTCAAGTATCACGTGAGCATAA
>CAKNWW010322502.1:575-10910 GCA_932074435.1 Andricus kollari | reverse complement strand
ACAATTTTTATCAAACAAAACTTTTTCGAATGTTCTACCTCGACTTCAATTCGTGGTATAACTTAGGACAAATGTAGGAAAATCAAAAATTTGAAGGACGCAATCATTGAAATCTTATCTTCAATGTATGTCGAGGAAATTCGAGAAATCTTCACGCGTGTCTGAGATATGACTAAGAATGCCCGAGCGTAATAGCCCAAACTTTCTTTCAAATTGCATATTCGAGTTTCTGAGATGGAATCATATCGAAACATGTGAAAACAGTAGATTTAATAGAATACATGTCATTAAAAATGTCACTCCGTCACGAAACAATAATTAATTTTCTTTAATTGGCTTCCATACCCCTGTTGGGAATTCAGTTAGCTTCGATTTTAAAAGAGAAACTTTAACATCGGATAATCAGGTATAACGTTTTATGAATTTAAGATTTTTAATTCATTTTTCTAGGTTAAAGTCCAAGTACAGAATTCTTTTTATTCTCAAATTTCAGAAACAAACGTCTAACGTGATACATTCTACTCAAAAAATCAGTAATATCTCTACAAAGGTCATTCGACACTTGATTCAAGATTTTCTCATTTTTCAGTGTTTGAATTCTGATTGGTTTAATATTTTAATGTTTCAACTTTTGTTATATTTTTAAATGTTTGCTTTATTATAAAGAATAAGTTTAAAGCAGTCAGAATAAATCGGATTCAAATCAGAAAAATTCTAATAAGTGGAAGGGTTATAATTTCAAGACTTTAATTATTAGTTCAGAAGATCAGAATTCAGTTTGATAGTGAAGTTTGGAATCTTTTCAAATAAAAAAACTCAAATTCGACACTTTTCAGTAAACCTGCCATAAACTACACACGTATGCATTATTAAAAAAAAAATTGTAATATTATATTACACTTACAATCGTTAGACAGGAAACCCACGAGTGTGAGGAGTAGAAGAGAAGGAATTATCTTCATTTTTCTTACTGTCACAATGACCAAGAAAGAAAACAGTGAACTGATTACTGAAGAATTTCGACGGGCATTTATACTAATTTTTCGCGCCTCGTCTTTAGGATCGACGAAAACATTTGTTAAATTTTTAATTAATTTTAATTAAGAGCAGCTATTTTATTTGCTTAGGAGTCGTTCATAAATTACGTAACACTTTTCTTAGGGGGGGCGGGGGCTTAGACTAATATTATATAATGGTGCAAAAATACAGGGAAAAGTAGGAAAAAGTGTTACATAGGAGGGGGGGGGGGAGTCAAAATTGTCGTAAAATTGGGTTACGGAATTTATGCACCACCCCATTATGTATTCTTAATATTTCTCTTTGTTCCGCTTTTGTTCTAAAACATTCAGAAGAGTAAATACTCAGATAGTGAGAAATCCTACAGGAAGTGAAATAAGCCATGGCCGAGCTTCCTATTTTTTTATAAACTATAATGTTTCAATTTAGTCTTTTGATTTGAAAAAAGTTCGTGGATAGTCCAGCTTTTTAGAAAAAATTTAAAATCCGTTTATCACATATAATTGGTAAATATCACGATTCTCATCGTATAGAATACAAGCGTGAGGGAATGGAAAATTTTCATATTTAACAATGTATAATTTATAGGTATATTATAAAACTTGTTTGTCTTTTTCCACGTTGGAGTTGCTTAAAGGGGAACAATTAGAGATTTTATTTCAAACAAGTCTTATGAAATATTTCGTAATAATACAATATTTTACATAATTTTTTCTACTATCGAATAATATTTTTATTTAGGTAAGGCCTAATTGTTACAAGGTCTATTTTTGTACATATTCTGAAAAAAGTAGAAAAAAAGTTTGGTTATGCTGCTCGCGTAAATAACGTAATACCGCATCAGAAATTTCAAGGCATTTAAAAGATTTAATAGAAACCTTTGGAAAATTCATGTTCCTCTAATTTTTCCACCTATCATCCTAATTATGATCTGTGAAAGAATTTTTCTAAAAGAATTATTATTCTGAATTGACGTGAGAAATTTTCAAAAATAATTACATTACTTACTTGAAAAAAAGAGTTTTTGAAGCAAAGAAATAATTCGGATATGACAGAAGGATTATACAGAAGAATTGCATTTATGATTGAAAACATTTATAATTGAGTTCTGAGACGAGGAACTTTTCTCAAGAATTAAAATAATGTTGTCTCCGAACGGGGGTTTTTGAAAAGAATTATAATTTTGGTCTGATACAGGGGGAAAGCTATATAATGGAGATACGAAATGAAAATTTTTCATAAAAATTGTGGATCTCACTTGAAAGAGGAAATTTTTCAGAAGAATCATAATTCTGACTTGGAACAAGGAATTTGTCAAACAAATGATAATTGCAAGTTCTGACAAGAAACAGTGCCGAAATAAGATGAATTTGAATTTGGCACGTGGAACTAAGGTTTTTGATTCAGGTTTGGAACGGGGAATTTGTATATACAAGTCATAGTTCGCATCTGAAATTAGTGATTTTCCAAAAGATCTACAATTTTCATTTAAAATAGGCCATATTCTAAAAGATTTGTAATTTTGATTTGGCACAGAGAATTTTTCAAAATGACTTTAATTCTGAATTTTGAAGAGAAATTCTTAAGGAAAATTGCGATACTTGTAAAAAGATTACGTGACATCCAGCATGGTTTTTATTATAGATTTGTTTTAAAAATGATATTATTGAATTACTTACACATTCAATCTATTTTACCTTGATCCATTTACGCCTCGTGTCTAGATACGTCGAAAATATTTGTTTAATTTTTAACGAATTTTAATTATCAGGAGATAATGTGATTCTATAATTTACTCTTAAAATTCTATTCGCAATGTTTCTTATTTGATAATATTCAGAAAATTCAAATTCAATGAAAATAGAATTATTTTAACTTAAATTTTAGAACGGATATCTAAGAATGCCTTTGCTACTTTCTTGAAAAAAATTTCCTTAAAATCGTTGCAGATAGAAAAAAATCTCAATTCAATTCCTTATATAAATTTTCTTCTTGAAAAAAGGGATCTCTGTTTCCATATATTCATCTGGTTTTTCCTCTCATTTAATTTACATTAGAAGATTAATTAGTTAGAAATTGTGTTCCTCATAATATATTCTAAGAATAAATTTATAATTAGAAACATTACGAGATCGGCTTAAAGTACCCACTCACCCTCATTGTGTTTGTCCGTGACATTTTTTCTGCCCCCACCCCCCTCATAACCATCCCTATTATCTTTCGAATTTTTCATAATCTATAATGTTTAAATTTAGAAAAATTATCAAAATTTCAAGGTATCTTAAAGAATTTCTAGGAAAATTTGGAAAATAAATATTGCTCTAAATTTTTCTTTAATTATTCTATCTAATTATACTTGGTAAAAGGAATTTTCTAAAAGAATTATGTTCCTGAGTTTGAATATTGTATTTCCGAAAAAGAATTATATTTCAGATCCAAAACAAAGTATTTTTCTAAAAAATTGCAATAATTGTATCTTTTAAAGGGGATTTTTCGCAAAAAATCCTAATTTGAGTATAGAACACGGAATTTTTGAAGAAAAAAATTTAATTGGGATCTAAAATGAGGCATTTAAAAAAAAAATTACAATTAAGATCTGAAAGAAGGAGCTAGCTAAAAGATTTACCATTTCAATTAAGAACGGTGATTCTTCTAAGAAATTTATAATTCGTATTTGAAATAACCAAATTTTGAAAAAACTTCCAATTCAGATCTGAAATAGCTAAAGTTGAAACGCTGAACTATCGAAATAAATTCGAATTTTGGTTGAGAGCAGGACATTTTTGAAAACAAAAATTTAATTTAGATCTAAGACAGGGAATCTTTATAAAGAATTTGATCAACTTAGTTTCTGAACGAGAGATTTGAAAAAAAATCATCATTTTGATTCGGAACAGGAAATTTTCGAGTACAACAGGAAGTTAAAAAAAATTATAATTGTGAGTTGTAACAAGCGAAGTTAAAAAGTAATCACAATTTAGATTTGAAATGTTAAACTTTAAAAAACATTTCTGATTCTGGTGTTCGAAGATGGAATTTTGGAAACAAATATTTTAAATTGAGAGCTGAAATAAGGAAGGTTTTTCCTGAAGTTATTTTTCTTATAAATGATGAGCTTGAATTATTTACACACAAAATCTATTTTACTTTGTTCAGTTCACGCGTCGTATCTAGATTCGCCGAAAATATTTGTTTAATCTTCAACGAATTTTAATTAACAGAAGATCTTATGAATTCATATTTTATTCTAAACGTTTTGAAAATTTCAATTCAATAAAATTCAAAATAGTTCAATTTTAATGTGTAACATGAATATTTTAGCATAAATTTACTACTTCTTCAAGAAAAAAAATCCTCTGAAAACGTTAAAGAGACAAAAGAAATTATTGAAGGAATACAATATTAAATTGTTAGCTACATTCGAACGAAAACTTCTACTTCTGTCTCACATATTTATTGAGGAATAAATATTTTTAAAATAAATTTAAAAACATTTTCAAATCAGTTTCAATTTCTAAAATTCTTCTTAGAATAAAGATATCTGTTTCCATGATTTCAAAAATGGTCCTGGCTAGTCTAGCTTTAGGGATGACTATGAAAACTATTTATCAAACATAATTGATAAAAATACTAATTCTCTTTAATTAGAATTCAAGCGTGGTGGTATACAATTTTTTTATTTTTGTCAACTAACAATTTATGTGGCAGGTACATTATAAACTGTTTTGTCATCTTACACGTTCAAGAAGCGTGAAGGGGAACAAAAAGAGATTTTAATTGACTTGCGTCTTATAGAATAGTGAGACAGTCCAGGCGGAAACATAGAAAAATTTTATTTTTATTTTATTTAAAGAATAATTTTTAAAAATGAATCACAGTAAAAATATAAATATTATCGACCCGAATGCCAATTACAAGAATCTTCTTTACAATTATGGTACTTGGTTCAATTAAAAACCATATGTTTTTTAAAAATAGCAAAGATATCATCTATTATTGCAGATTCATTGATATTTCTTCACCTTCATCAAAAGCTTACAAAGAATCAAAATTCAAGAAAATTCCAACCAATTAAAAAATATTTCATAGATTCGATATATTATTTTTAAATAAAAAAGGATGCATTACTTTGACTTATTTCATTCATAGAATTTTTGAAAAGAATGAAATTTTTGTGTGCGCTCACCGAATTTTATAAAATAATTATAATTCTGAATTACACCTTGATATGAAAGAGAAACACAATAGAGTATGATTTTCTCTTGGAACGAGGAATTTTCGAAAAGAATTATATTTCTGACTTGGAAGAGAAAGTTTTTAAGAAAAATCATGATTTTCTTTGGAATAGGGAATGATTGAAAACAATTATCATTTAAATCTAGAATAAGGAGTTTTCCAAAGCAGCTTTGAAACTTTCGACTTGAAATGGGGAATTTTCTTAAAGAATTAGGGTTCTGATTTCAAAAAAGGCCTTTTCGATTAAAAATGATAAATTTGAGTTATAAAATGGACTTTCCAATGCAATTATACGTAATTCTGAATTGGATCCGAGAATTTTCGAGAAAACCGTTATAATTAAAATCTGGAAAAAGGTTTTTGCCAAAAGAATTGTAATTCTTACGTGGAAGAGCGAATTTTCCATCACGTCTATTCAGAGGCTCTCAATACAATTTGCAAACGTTTTTAATGTTCCAAATTGCAGTTTTTATTCTAAAACTGATCTTGGTAGTTTGATAATTCAAATATTTTGTCAAAAGTGCGTCCCTTTTGCTTGAAAGTTCAACTATGTGTTTTTAAATGCAAATATTTCGGTGGTAATTATTTTCTATTTGAAGATTTAACCATTTGGTTAAAATTTCAGTTTTTGTGTCTGAAATTCAATTTTTTATTTACTGTTCCATACTGAAATAAGAATTTTTTTGCAAAATCGCCCTTTCAAAGATAAAGTTATTGTAATTTTTTAGAACAACACTTTGTTTTAGATCTGAAATATAATTCTTGTTCGGAAATTCAATATTACAACTAAGGAACAAAATTCTTTTAAAAAATTCCTTTCACCAAGTATTTCTCTAGAAATTTTTGTAAATCCCTTCAAAATTGTAAAATTTTATCACATTAGTTACTGTTTTTATATCCGGAAGAAGAAAGTTGATTTTAGAAATTAAAATGGCTTGTTAAATATTTTGAAGTATATTTGTTTTATTTTTTTCTGAATTGAAATATGAAAAATTCATGAAAAATTTGAAAGTGAATAAGGGTGGTCAGGAGGAGGGGGTAAAAAATATCACCGACAAACACATGGGGGGTGAGTGGGGTCTTTAAGATGATCACGTTTTGTTATTAATTATAAATTTATTCTAAAAAAATATGATAAGAAACACAATTTCCAACTAATTTATCTTCTAATGTAAATTACATAAAATGGAAAATCAGATGAAAATATGGTACCAAACGATAATAGATTCGATTCATTTAGAGGGTAAAAATGCCAATTACTAAAATCATAGTTTGAATTCAAAATTAGTCAAATACAGAAAATTGATATTAGGGATTGAAATAACTTCCTAAATATCTTAGATTTTATTTTAGGAATATTTATGTTAAAAATAAAATGTAATACAAAGGTCAAAATTTGCATTTAATTTTAATTAACAATTGATTGGCTTATTTCCGAAAAGATTTTTTCTATCTGCAATGTTTTTAATAAAATTGTTGTCTGAGGAAAGGTGTAGCGTTATTTTTAAATATCCATTTCAAAAATTGAAATTAAAATAATTTTAATTTGATTGAATTTTAATTTTCCGAATCACATTAAATAACAAACATGACGAATAGAATGTTAAGTAGAAATCGTGGATTGAAATGATCTCCTGTTAACTAGAATTCGTTGAAAATTAAACAAATATTTTTGACGAATCTAAATACGAGGCGTAAATGAGGCCAGGTAAAATAGATCGAATGAGCAGATAATTCAATTGTATCATTATCATTATGTAGAACTAAAAAAAATTATAATATTTTAACTAAGTTTGCGATTTAATTATTTTCTTTTCGAAATATGGGAGAAACCAAAAAATCTCGAAATATAATATTGTTCCATGAATATATAAATTTTCAATTTAAATTTAGGAAAATAAAACTTTTAAAAATCTTCGTAATTTCTTAAATTACGTCTCTCAGACAGATATCGTTTAATAAATTTAGGGTCACCTAAAATTGTTTTTTTTTTCGAATTGGTTCGAATTATAAATGTCATTTTTTTTAAATATATGTTTTAAACTATACTTAGAATTCTTTTAAAAAATTCTGAGTTTTAGATTAGAATTAGAATTTTTGTACGAGAATTCCCTGTTCTAAGTCAGAATAATAGTTCTCTTCAAAAATCGCACGTTCCAAGTCAGAAGTATAATTCACCTTGAGAATTTCCCTTCAAATTTCGAAATTAGAGTTATTTTGAAAAATTCCCTTTGTCGAATCAAAATCATAAATCTTTTGGAAAAATTCCCTGTTTTAAGTGAAAATTGTAGATCTTCTGAAAAGTCCCTGATTTCAGATACGCATTATAACTTGTTTTTAAAAATTCACTCTTCCAAACCTAAATCAAAAATCTTCTCGAAAGTTCCACTCGCCAAATTCCAATTCTTCTTATTTCGTAATGGTTTCTTATTAGAAATTTCAATTATTATTTGTTTTACAAATTCCTTGCTTCAATTCAGAATTACGATTCTTCTAAAAAAATTTCTCTTTATCTCCATTATATAGTTTTTTCCCCAAAATGTCACGTTGAAAATCACAATTATAGTTGTTTCGAGAACTGCCTTGTACCAAGTCCGAATTAAAATTCTTCTTGAAAATTGCATGTATCAGATCAAAATGATCATTCTTTTCAAAACCCCCCGTTCACAGATAACATTATTGTAACTCTTCCGAAAGATTTCTCGTCAGACCTGAATTATATGAATTATTTCTTATCTTCAAAAACTTTTTGTTTCATGTTAATCTTGTACTTCTTTTTGAAAATTACTCACGTCAAGTCAGAGTAACAATTCTTTTAGAAAAATTCTTTCACTGAGCATAATTATGATGATAGATGAAAAAATTAGAGGAATATTAATTTTGCAAAGTTTTCTAGAAATTCTTTTTAATGCCTTGAAATTTCTAATGCTGTATTACATTATTTATGACAGCAGTATAGGCAAACTTTTTATCTACTTTCCTTCAGCTTATGTACAAAAATAGACACTGGCAAAATTAGGCCTTGGCTAAATAAAAACTTTATTCGATAAAAGACAAAAATTCTGGGAAATATTTTGTTGTTTTAAACCGTTTATTAACACACGTTTCAAATAAAATCTCTATTTGTTTACAATCAGGCATCCTGAACGTGAAAGATGACTAACAATTTTTTAGTGTACCTGCTACATTAATTGATTGTTGAAAAGAACGAAATTTCAGGTCATCATGCTTCTATTTTATAAGATGAAAATTGTGATATTTATAAATTTTATTTTAATTAGCGATTGATCATTTTGTTCCCGGAGCGATTCTTTTCCATGTGCAACGTTTTTATTAAAAAATTTTTCTAAAGAAGAAGTAAAGGTATCCTTAAATGCTAATTCTAAAAATTGAATTAATTTGAATGTAATTAAATGTATATTTCTAGAATAATATTAAATAAAAAGCACAACGAATAAAGTTTTTAGAGTAAATTATGTTATCAAATGATCTTCTACTAAATAAAATTTATCTCAAAATTTTAAAAATATTTCCAGCGCATCTAGGCACTAAGCGTGAATAGATCAGGGTGAAATAGATTCAATGTGTAAATAATTCAATGATACTATTTTGATAAAAAATGATCTCAAGAAAAACCTTGCTGGAAGTGACACAGTTTTTTCCATGTATCAAAATCAGCTTCTAATTGTTTCAATAAAGCTCAAAATCTTACACAATCGCCTTCATTTAATTAACTTATCGATTTATAAATATTCAAATTCTTGTAAAAAAATGTAACTAGAATATTATGTAGATCTAAATAAATGAATATGTTTTTAGTGAGTAAAAAAATGTATTATTTTTCATTCCGAAATATGCGAGAAACCAAAGAAGTCTCAAAAACTGCAATTTTTCTTGAATAATTAAACTCTCATATTAAGCTTAGAAGAACAAAACTTTCAAAAAAAGTTACGACTTCCTAAACTAAAACTCTTAAACTATGAAAGAATACAGATTTATGTTTTTATAGCTTCGATTAACGCTATCTTCAACTAAATCTCACATTAATCAGAGATAGCGATTAATAAATTTAACATCATCTAAAAATGTTTTTTCGCTTTCGGCCGGTTGCTAATTGTGATTATATTATTGATGGAGGCTGTCGTCATAATTAGAATTAAAATTAGAGATCCACAATAAGTCACAGAACCACAACAACTCTGAATTCGTACTCAGCAACCTCAAAAACATAGGATATGACCACTTTTCATAGATACGAATCATTCTTCACCTTAAATCAGCGATTTTAATGTTTTTTTTTAGATTAGAGAAGAAAGCTAGCGCGATGGAGCCAAATGGATCCCGAATTTGGATTCAGTGACCCCAAAAACATCTGATAGACATAGTCTTACTCCAGAGGTACTTTTCTCCATTTTTTGTGGAGCTGTGTTATGATCAAATACAACCATAAAATATCTTAAGAACACGGATGATATACCATTAATTACCCTTCAACGCAATCTAAAAGAAACTAAATCTAAAACTATTATTCTCAATACTACACATGGAAAGTTTAACTTCTTCTTTCAATAAACGTACTATTTATTTCCCATGTTTTTACTTGCCGAGTAATTCAGATTCAGAACACAAAATATACTGAAGATTGGAAATAGATCATTTAACTTCAGAATTAGAACCTATCAATCAAAACCGTAAAAATGAATCTATATGCTGATAAAACCTTGGGCATCTTGAATAAATAAACTCTTAAATAATATTTGCGATCTACTGTGAAAATGAAGAGGTGGGATTGGACAATAAAATAAATGAATGATTGAAGAAATAGGTCAGCATTGACATATTATATATTGCTTCATATACACATACATTATCTATAGAGAAATATTTAAATAAAAAAAAATTGACAGCTTTATTCTAAAAGGTGCACTGGAGATCTAATCTAATATCAAAAGGACCAATTTATCATCAGAAACTAATATAAGTTTATTCTATCCTTATTTTCAGTAATCCCAGAGCTGAAACAAGGACATCAGTTAGGGAATTTATCTTTGAAACACATAAAATAAAATCATGAAGCAAGGC
>CAKNWW010322340.1:16855-27022 GCA_932074435.1 Andricus kollari | reverse complement strand
ACTCCTGCTTTTTACTTTTGAAAAACTTTATCCTTTGCCGATATTTAAATTATTTCTCGTAGATTTTTAGTCATTGGCAAAAAAATTTGGTTACATAAGTAAGGAAAAATGATAGAATCTTATGGCAGAATTTCTATCCAAAGTTAGGATTTGATGGAGTCTATATATTTTTTTCCATTTTTATCTAGTATTTGACTTTGGCAATCTTTTAAGACTAGATTTATTTAGTCTAAACCAATTGATATCTTAATCGGCTTATCTACCATGCATCATTTAAGATTAAACTTTCTTACATGACTCGTGTTACAAAAAATGCACATTCCTCCTTAGACGACTATTAAGTACTGAAATCATTTGACTAGATAAAGTAATTTACATTTCTCTAGAATCTTTGGCAGGAAATGAACCCTTGGAAAAACTACCCTGTTCAACAGTGAAAAAGTTAATTTTGGAAATTTAAGAGAATTTTCGGGTTTACTGGGAGAAGAGTTTTGTTTCTGGAAAAAAATTTTGTAGCCTGGAGATTTTGACAGAATCTTACTTAAAAATAATGCACTTTTTGTATAAATATAATCTCTAAGTAATAATTATATATTTGGTTATATTCGTAATTTTTTTACGAATTCTTTGGTTCTACACAATATTTATAATGTGATGAATAAATCTGTCCTCTGGTAAATGCCAGATATGCATTTTAAAAATTAAGCTTGAGAACTTAAAAATAGTCCTTTTGAAATCCCTATTAATATAAATAAATTCTTTTCTATTTTTAATGTAAAATAATTACTGCCGACTAACTATTCTTTGCAAAAGAATCGGACATTTAAACTAAAACTGAATTAAAAAAAAAGTAAAACTAATATTGACAGTGTTAATATTTGATAAAAACACTAATAATGCGTGACCAGTAGACCGACAAAAAAAAGATCTAGAATATAATATTGCTTTCCTCCAAATAATTGGAGTAAATATTTTTTTTTTACTTTGTAAGTAAAGTTGATAAATAATTTCCCTAGCTTTTAAAGATAGGACCAATATCTTGAATTTTCTTTAAAATTCCAATCATGTTCTAAAACTATCATAAAGGCTACAAAATTTACAGACGAGATATTAAATATGGTTATAGTTTCCAATAAACAGAAATACATACAAAAATTCTTTTGATTTTTATCTGAAAAATGTTTAAAAATGAAGTAGTTTAAAATTTAATTTTTCCTACTTTATGTTAAAAAGAAACCACTATTGAACAGGGAAAACATAAATTTCACAAGGAAAGTCTTAGAGTTGGAAGTGTGAACAAAATTTGAAGCTTTGAATTGAAGTTTTAACTTCGAGTCAAACAGTCGTCGAAATCAAATGCCTTTAAAATGCTTAAATGCGAGTTCTTAACTAATTATCAAATAATTTATTCCATAAAATTATTTAAAAATAGGATAGTTTCAATAATTAATGTTTGTAGACTCAAAACTCTTCAAGCTATTGCAACTATTGAAACATATTAATTGAATAAACAATTCTAAAAGAATCTTGGATTCAGAAATAATTGTGTAATGTTATCAAACAAACATTGAAAACTTGAAAATCTTCGAAGACTGGAAGTTTTTAGTACTTTTTTATTATTATTGAGCACTCGATAATAGCAAATTATTCCCCAGTACACAAATACTTTCAAATACTTTTTAAAGAAACTTGAGACTATCTGTGAGTTCAACTCTTCGATTTGACTCAAAGTTTAAAAATTCAACTAATATGAATCAACTTCCTATTTTTTCACACCCCTAAGAACAGTAAGGGATGGAAACATTGGAAAAGGAATGAGGAAAAGGTCGGGGGTATTTTTTTCTAGGTGTCCTGGAGGTAGAACGTGGTGCTCGTGTTGGTTGTGTGCATATACACATATGAAAACATATTCATACAAGTTGTGTAGAAATGACTAGGTAGTGAAATTTAAGATAGGCATGGATAAAATAATCCATCTTTGGATTGTTTCTTGGGACTCTTCTTCTTTTTTCACACTAAGGAATAGGACTAGAAGTGATTCTTTCGACGCTGCTTTCTCGAATTCGAATCGTGGTAAAAGTAGCACTCGATTCAAGATTAGAATTGGCATTGGCATTGGCATTTGCATTGGTATTAGTATTTGCACTGGCATTTGTGTTTTGGTTTTGTTGAGTCTGTCTCGGCGTGGAAATCGCGAGTGGATTTGTGGATGTCGAGAGCGGATTTGAGGATATCGAGAGGGGATTCGTGGAAAGCGAGAGCGGATTTATTGAATTTCGTGCCGCGTCTGCTGTTGATCCGAATCCCAACCAGCCATGTCGATTTTTTAAATGTCGCTTCATGTGGGTTGTGCGGCTCAAAACTTTGTGGCAAACAGGACACTGGGTCGTTCCCTTATGCATATTCATATGCTTATACATTGAGTCTCGGTTCCAAAATGATTTACCGCAGAGTTTGCAAGAGTGGGATGGTTGTTCGATGACCACTGTACGACAATCTAAATCAAATAAATAAAAAATAGCTACATAGCAATGTCCAAAATCGACGCTGATCCACTCTGACAAAATCTTTTTTATTATTTTCTACCCTCGTCGATTATTATACATTCAGTCACACTTGTTCCAATTTTTTATTTCAGCCAGGGTTGATGGGTCACTTTGGTTTTTGAAAAATTCGAGATTGTAGAAAAAAGAATCCTTTAGAAAAGAATGTGATATTTTCGCAATTTTAATAAAAGAAGACTAGTATAATTCAAAAAATCTGAATTAATATTTTCAAAAACATCCAAAGCTGTCAGCAATCTAATTTTTAAGACTTTGAATATAAAATCGATCAACTTTAGAACTAATTAAATAAAAAATTGCAAATTCCTCTGAGTGGTCAACATGAAAAAGGCTCTTACGGCCGGTTCTAGTTTAGCAGATATTCGCGATTTTCTAAGTCAGGGTCCAAATGATTATTTTCGGGTTTGAGTGGGGGATGCTACTAGAACCTACACTGAATCTATTGAAACTATACTAATGTCCCGAAAGCAACCGGAAGTGGGTATATGTTCCTGTTTGAAGAAAAAGTATAACACGTGCGCTTATGGCACTCGCCAACTTTAGATGCGTTTTTCACGGAATGTAAAGAATTTATGCGGTTATATGACGGATGACCCTGTACAATTATGCATGACTCCATACCTATCGTAAAGGCCTTTTTCATGCTAACACCCACATTTAGATATAGGCATCAACCCTGGCTTTTTACGACTAAGAAGCAATGCCAATCTCTTAACGCATTAAAAAATAATAATACATATCACAAAACAAAACATCATGCTCGCTGGATAAATATTCTAAAAACCTACAAATAAATTATAAAAGCAGGTGGCAGCGTGGCTCAAATGTTAAAATTCTTGGCTCATGATCCAACCACGCTGTCAAGGTTTGGAATTCCAACAACAAAAAAAACGAAAATTAAAATTTTCACTTCTCTTTCATCCATATTAGTCTCAATTTATCATATTAAACAGTATTAACTAACTCCTAACTCATAATTGTATCTTGGAATTATTTCTTCAGTAATGAAATAATTCTAGACTAAAAAGACTTTTTTTAAAGTAAAACACAAAACAAACGCAAACTTTCTTTCTATATAACATAATAAAAATACAACTCTAATAATAAAGCTACAAAGGATTGTTAATTATAAACAAAATTTGTGATATGCTGCAAATAAAAATTAACCTCAACTTGAAAAATCCATGCATAAGACTAATTTTTCAGGAACGATCCCCATCGTCCTAGTTTCGTATCCTAAAATTTTTTGATCTTTTTCCTCTCGATTGGAATCCTTTTTCAAGTGACAGTGACATACCTTGGCATTTTTTCCGAAAAAATTCCGAAGCACGCATATATGTGATCAATTGATTGATAACATATATGACCAATTTTTTTCGTTTCAAGAAAAATTAATTTCGTGGACACTAGGGTGTTAATTTGCAGTTCTGAACACACAGCCACTCATCCATTCAATCATACCAACAAAATGAGAATAATCCTTTTCTAAATTTCTTGTTTAGAAAAAAAAATTAAAATGTAGCTATTATTTCATAAAATTCGAAGACTTAAATAACGGAAAATTAGCACCCCTTGGAAGTTTGAACTTCTATTAAAAAAGAAATCTTAAAATAAACCAACAGAAGAAAATGGAATTGATGGCAAATAAGTTCCTCAATAATTCTCCACAAATGCATTTTTTTTAATTTTAATTAAGTCCTACTAACAAAGGTTTCCGTAGTTCATTCATGTTCTTAAATTTAACACGTATTATACAATGCAATATTCATTATAGTATAGACTTTTTGAAAGTTTCTGTATTTTACATCGTAGCTTCGAAGAGATCGATTTTAAGTATTATTTAATTGTGCTCAGACCCAGAAAAAAATGTGTTGAATCTATTAGGAACAAATTAAAAATCGTAAAATGATTTCAAACTATATTGTAAATAAGTTTGAAATCAAATGTTAAATTGAATAAAGAAATATTTGTGAGATCAACAACATTTTTTCTTGGTGAGTAAGCTAAGCTCGAAAAATAAAATAAATTGAGGGGGAAAATAACTTGCTGTCTATTTTGGAAGATACATATATTACGATCTTAATCGTAAACATGCAGATTTACATAAAATTGAGATGCGAGATTCTTATCAATTACCTAAACCGAGATTGGCTTAAAAAAATGAAAATGGAATTTAGATCAGACCTATTATGACTAGACCAGTAACTTCTTTCTTTAACACTAACTGGACACGAGTGTCTGAGAAAAATTTAAAAATTTGATAGTACTTAAATATCACAATATTGTTGTTACCTCTGGAATTCAAGACAATTTAAAAACCATTCTGTAGAAAAACACTTAAATTTTCACTTTTGAGTTAAAAGAGTCTTTAAAAAAATGGAAAATAAGTATAAACTTTACTAATTTAATGGTTCATCAATTTTATTTCCCTTTTTTTTTAAGAATCATCTACCCTTTTGTCGTGATGATATTGACCTTTTTTCTTACAGAGTTTCTAAATCCTTTACAATAATTTTTGTTTCATCAGAAAGAATTGTCAAGGAAAATCGGCTTCGAAATTTCAAAAGAAACTTGAATGTCAAAAACATTCTGCAAAATGAGTATAAAAAAGGTCTGCCTTATACTTAATGTACAGTAAGATTCATGTATGTCTTCCCTCGTGAAGTTGGGTGCAAGTTCGGTTTTAAATTAAAAAACAACAAATACCCAGCTTCATGGGAAGGGCATACATGAATCTTACTGTGAAGTTATACATTGTATATAAATAAACAAATTTACATGATTTGATTCGAAGATGGCGTTATAAATACAATTATTGGGATTAAAATTACTTTCTACGAATGCATTGGCACCTCTTGAATTGTGTAAATTCAGACTTTTAGAGAAGTTTCGTTATGTTTAATAATGGCCTTCATTTGTCGTTGGAGAACTTTCAGTTACAGCTATATTTTAATCTTAATTATAATTACAAACTAGAAACATTTTAAATTATAAATTAATTTGTTCATATAATTAACATGCGATTATCAAAGTGGCTTTGCAATATTTTGAAACTATATACATAGAGATATATATATATATTTAAAAATTTTAATTTCTAGACTTGAAGCTTTCAATTTTGAATTGTGTCTTACAGCTTCTATAAAAATGAAGTCTAGATCTAGACAATTAAGAGGTTTTTCTAAATCCTAAGAGGCTATATTGTTATCTCGGATTTATAAACTTTCAAATTATAATAATTATTATAAAACGAGGTTTTCGCCGATGATTTTGAATTTCTTATGAATTTTTTTTAATTATAAGGAAACTCGAAAACATAAAATAAGTGGAAGCTTTCATTATTTAAAGCATGAAATCTGAATTTGATAAATAATAATAGAAAAATTTATTTAAAAAGGGTAATTGTGAAGGGCTCAGAATCCAAACTTTAATTTAAGAAAAAAGTTAATTTTAAACCCTTCAAATCAAAAAACAAGAAATTTTGGAAAAATCTTGACAGCCTTCGAAAACGAACTCACTTCAAAACTTTTAAATTTCTTTAAATTTCCAAGACTTAAAAATTTGAATGAAATTCTAATTCTATATCTAATTAATTTGTGGCATTCGAAAATATAAATTCAGTTTGCAAATCCGAGATACGAATAGAAGCGAAATAATGGCATCAGGACCAGTTGGCTTATATTGTATAATATCGAGTCCTTAAAAAATGGCACTGAGGGTCCCGTATTCCTTTTATTATTTGATGCCATGAACGTTAACCATATGACATCTCATAGTGTACTTGCGAGTGAAGACTGCGTGGCAAATTGGACAGACTGTATCTCCTCTGTGTATACTGCGATGATGGGCGAGGGAATCTCCACGACTATAGGTTTTCCCACAAGTATCACAGATCCACCTTCCATTTTCATCATGTCGAGGACGCGTTCTTCTCCTGATCTCGTAGGTGGTATGCATTGGTCTCGCGAGAAGCTGATTCCCAACAGGTGGTACGCACTGTGAGTCTGCGCACACAATCCAAAGTGTTTCCCATTCCAATTCATCAGTTGTATTGGTAATTTACCATTTTATTCATAACCGATAAGCAATAACCGATCAATATCAATTTTAGAAGCAACTGATCCGTTCTAGAATAACCGATCAGTTCTAGGTTTTAGGAAAAAAGATCAACAGTTAGGGCACTCTATGCATTTTGAATTCAAACAGGAGTAAAACAAAAATACATCCTTTTTGATTTTCCTGTTTCAATTCCATGTCCAAATATTACTTCATGCAACGAAAGAATTAGTCATTTACTTGATTGTAATTAAATGAAGACTTTGCTTTTAAGTTTTTGTAGAGAAATTAATAGTTCAAGGTTGAAGTGATGATTTACGATTTTCAGGACCTCCAATTGACAAAACAAACAAAATCTTCAAATAAATTTATAAAGCAAATCCAAAATGTTAAAAATACCATTATACATTTTTAATTTGGAAATAAAATCTGAATGCAATTGGAGGAGATCAAATGTGAAATCTTTGGAATTTCAGTTTGTTTCAATTTTAAAGTTGACATTGGTAAATATAAAGATTTAGTCCAATGTTTCAAAACGGATCATTGATATCACTTATCAAAGTTGAAGCACTGATAATTTTAGTAGCCTCTGTTACAAAGAAAATAGAGAAATCATGAATTCATGAGACATTTTTTTAATCTCATCCGACAGAAACCAGCATGTAGTTATTTTCAGACAGACTGCATATTTGTGTGCTAACGTTTCTAAATGAAGCTCGTAACCAATGTGAGTAGAAATCCCAAAAAGCCAAAACAACCCTCCAACCATAGAAAAATAGAATTCTTCCTGCCTCAACTAAAAATTAAAAAGCTTGCGGACAATGTGCCTCTAATCAATCCTTCTCCCTTCAATCATACTTCAATTCACACCCTACCAGGAATTTAAATTAAAAGTAAATATAAAACGAGCAATAAACACTGCTTGTAACCAATTCTTATCAATGTCTAATAATCATTTTTATTAAAAAATAATTGGTACTGATCGTATGATGCACATGCGTAATAATATGTCTTTTGTAATAAAAATACAATCTGCCTCAACATTTCAATCGTACCGAATAATTTTCCAATTAACTAAACGAAAATAATAATAATAATAATATAATAATAATAATAATAGAAATTAATAGTTACGAAATTTACAAAATAATTTAGGAACGTTTTATAATTATCTCAAAACTTACAATTTTACACTTAAGTACTCCTGCTAATTACAAATATTCCTTTTTCTTTATTAAATTATCCAAATATTATTAAACAGGCCTGCAGTCTCATGGGGGAAAAAAAGGTTCAAAAACTATTTCAAAATGTGAATTCTGAATCAGAATAATAATACAAAACAATGGCAGTGGTACTTCTTCCTGAGATAATATAATTATTATATTTTATAATTTTAAAAGAATGAGAAACTCCTCCCGAATATTTCATATTTACAAGTAACAGTAGAAGCGCAGGCAAGGGCAACGTCTTTCGAATAATGTTTCATTAAAGGAATGCACGTACATAATTTCAGTATCACAATTTCTTCAAGAAATTAATGTTAAGTAGCTAAATATGAGAAAATTTACAATTTATCCCTCGATTAAATAATACTAGCGTGGATACAACTTTCGATGGAAATTCGACATCGAATTTCTTAGGAAGGAACTTGGTCTTAACGGCTAAGAAAAATACAAATCAAATCTCGTAATCGAAACTTTCTATTTTCAAAAAACCTGAATGAAATACTTCAAATATTTCCTGTGAGTGAAAGTAATTATTAATTTATTTTTAGTGTAAGTTTGGAAGCGAAGCGATTTTTAGGTCCTCGCGGTTAAAATCTTCCAAATTTTGAGGTCTTCAATTTTAAAGGCATCCAAATTTTGAAACCATCGAATGTAAAAGCGATTAATTTCAGAAAAAAAATCAAAATTTAAAAGCACCCACATATGGAAGCTTTCATATTTTAAAGTTGGAAATATTAAATTTCGAAAATGTTCAATTCCAAGACTTACGTATTTTATCCTTTCCAAATTTGCATCGTTTTAGATTCGTAGGGAATACAATTTTGAAATTGAAAAACGAAACACGAAAGTATCCAAATTGGGAAGGAATCAAATTAAAATATTTCAATAAATATTTAAATCGCAGTTTTTTTAATTTTCTAACTTTCTAATCTCGATTTCTCGCAGAATCGCTCTTTATGGCACAAAATTTCCCTTTCTAAAAATCGTTTCCTCAATATTTGATCGTCCTGAAAAATCGAGTGTCTCTGGATCCTCTTTCGTCATTTATTTTCGGAAATTAAGTTTTGCATCGACGCTGATAGTGCATTTGTGAATTCGTTGCAAATGGACTTTCATATCGTAGCTTCGACTAAATACTCGCTGACAAATGGGGCACACAGTCTCACCGTTGTGCAAGTTCTTGTGAAGGGTGAGAGACATCGGATGCTTGAAACCCTTCCAACAAATTCTACATCGAAACAATAATTCTGCCTCAGACGTTTGCATAAAATCGTCGTTGTTAGAGGAACCGAAGTCTGTATTCGGATCAGTACTACCGCTTCCGCCTCCTGGTAGGTCTACAAATAAAGGTAAGAATGACGGTTTTGAATTTTTCTGGTTTTTCTAAATTTTCTATTCTAATTCTTGTAAATGATTTACATTTTTGAGTTGTTTTGAAAGCAGAAGCTAGGATCAAAGCCCGACGACACGAAAGAGGACACACAGGACCACGAGACTAAGCGATAATCCCAGAGTAAAAGTGGATACAATGATTTAATATAGCTTCACATTTTTTGAATTTAAAAGCATTTAAATCTGAATTAGAATTGTCTTATCCTCTGTTTAAAAAAAAAGAACCACACTAAAAAATGTATCCACTACAGTCTATTCTCGAAAAACATTCGTAATATCCTTCACCACATTTCTGCTTTATGGTGCAGCAAGAAAAAAGATTTTTGAAGTCTGACAAAAGAGATTTGGTCGAATCTCTCTACTAAATATGGGTTTCCTTTTTTTTAATACAATTTTGTAGATTCTTCTAAAAACAAATTCTCTACTACGAACATTTTTTTATCAACCAAATATCTGTTCTCACTTTGAAGTCTCGTGACAAAAGTGTTTATATAACACATGCATGATTACGGCCGTTTCTCATGCCTGTGGAGCAAACCTGAAGTTACCCTTTTCAGCTCACAAGCATGTAATGGCCATTATATATCTATAACTTCAAAAATTATGACGTCATAGACATATAATGGTAACAATATATCTATAAGATGATATGCAATGGCCATTATATATCTACGACACAATATTTTTTGACGGCACAGATATACATGGCCATTACATACCTATGACCTTGAAAAGCGGCACTTCAGGTCGGTTCCACAGACACGAGAAACACGGCCATATCCAATATGCAATATAAAATATCGTAAGAATCATGGGGGGGAGGAACTTTACTGACGAGTGTATGTTTTCAGTACGAGCCGAAGACGAGTACTACAAACATAAACTCGTCAATAAAGTCCCTCTTCTCCCCCTTGGTGCATAATATATAC
>CAKNWW010322340.1:2397-16755 GCA_932074435.1 Andricus kollari | reverse complement strand
ACTCGTCAATAAAGTCCCTCTTCTCCCCCTTGGTGCATAATATATACTATTGTATAAACCGTGCTTCGAGAAGAAGTCACCAGATATAAAGATAGAAAAAGATTCAGTTCATTTAAATTAATTTCTAGTTTTATAATGAAGACACTATTACTCCCAATTGAAAGGCTTTTGTGGTTGAATCAGATATTCACTTAAATATCATTATTACTCGAAAGTTCTTTTAAATTCACTAAAGAATATTTATACTATTTCTAATAAAAATGAAACGAGTTAACGAACAATCTTGATAAATGGACAACAAATTCTAATTTTAATATAAAATTTCAATTTCCTATCCGAGAAGCCAAGACCTTAAAAAATGAATTAATCTTATAAGGCAAACTGATATCAGGTACCATTAGTTTTACTTACTGAAGTTAAGATACGGTTCTTATTTACTATCAAAACTGTCGCTGCCACTGAGTATTGTAAAATCTAATCTCTTAGAAATTTATCAAAAATACGGAAAATAAATTTCCTTTTCAATAAACGAAACGCTAATCTGAAGCTATAATTTTTTTGCCTATAAATCTTTTTACTTTGAAAAATATTATGCTTCTAAAATAAAGTAAACTACTAAGTTAGATTCAGTCTATGGAAAGATATAAGCCAGTGTTTATATACAGAAAATGAAATGCATTCTCTTAAAGATTTCAGATTTTCAGCACACAAAAAATCCAGGATTACTGCTATTTCAGTATCGAAAATTTGCTGCCTTCAATACTAATAATAACAAAAATAAATTATAGAATTGCACATATTTCAAACTGAAATTCTTCCACCGATGATTTTCTTTAAAACTTTATAAATTTATAACTTTAGATCTTTACAATTATATAAAAGGATTTTTTTAACAACTTGGAATTCTGAATGAGAATTTTTTCATCTTGCCTCAAAGAATATCCTTTCGTTTTAGAGGGATATGCCTTCAAAAATAGTCTCTTAACTTAAAAGCTAAATTGCGCTAAATTGGAGAAATCGTTTTCTCAGTCGCCGAGAAACTCCAGCAAAGCTGTAAGAGTTGTTCTCGATTTCGTTCGACACCAGTCGAATCCTAAAATAGAACTAACTCTCTGACTAAACTCAATTTCTGAACCCAGAGAAAGATCTTATTTGAAAGTTCTGTATTTTCGAAAAAATAACATTTTTTAAATTATTTAAATAGAAAACATAAATTTGTGAAGAAACAATGGCAAAACTTTTAAATTTAGTGATAATCCAATTTTTTCAACAACAACAAAATCGAATCTTCTAATTTTAAGACCTTAAAATTCAAAACTGAAAAGTTAAAAAAATTTGGAAAACAAAAGTGTCTATCTCGAAACTAGCCCTAGCAGAAAACACATCATGTCTCCATGACAACCCACTACGAAAATAAGTCAAATATCAAACTTTTTGCATTTTTAAGGTTTCGTAGCCCCAGGCTGAAACCCTCATAGTTTCGGCCAGGTGTCCGTCCATCTGTCGTACTTTTTCCCTCGGGACCCCTCCTACCCCAACCTATCCCAAGTAAAACAGCCTATCACACACCTGATCCGCAGGAACCCCTATCCCACAGGGCAACCCTTATCCCACATAACCCCACCTAAACAATGGGACCCTACCTATCTATCCCTCGGGATGTATGCTATCCCAAGGGGCCCAAACCTATACCACGCTATACAACCTATCCCTCGCGACCCCAGCCAATCCATGGGTCCCAACCTATCCCAAGAAACCCCACTTACCCTCGGGACTCCACTAAAAAATCTTGCACTGCCTGATAAAATGTACCACAAACTTTTGTGAACAAAACTTTATATACACATACTTGTCATCAGGGGTATATCACGCGAGCCATTCAAGCCTGTAGGAAGTTTGTTCCGAACTTGACTGAGCGGGGAAAATGCGAAACTGCGGCTTTGATCGTCTTTCGCCAAGATTTTGTTTAAACTTTGAAAAAAGAGTCAAAACTGTCAAAATAACAAAAATGAACGCAACAGCACCCGGTGTTAAAAAGTAACCTATGAAATCTCTTTACGTCGAACGTAAAAGTTTTATAAAAACTTGTACAATTTCTGTTAATTTCAGTTTTTTCTTTGGGTAAATTTGCTCTGTTAGACGCCTCTATTTTACGCGTTTAAGTGTCATTCGACGAGTTTAGGTATCTAATCACAGTTAATAATATACATATAAAGATAACAAAGAATCAAATATTGTTTTCATAGATTAGACCTTCTTTACACTTAGCTGACATGATGAGCAGCAACTATTTAATTTATAATTAGCAAAACACATATTTATAGAGCTTTAGCATTTTATAACCGGAAATATGATTTAAAGGGTTAATTAATTCTGAACTTATATTTAAATTTAAACATGATAGTTGGGCGAGAGGTGTTCAGGACCGCCGTTTCGCATTTTCCCCGCGAGTCAAATTGGGAACTATAATCATAATAATCGTGGCATACCCCTGCTTGTCATGAAAGGTGTCTGCCATCACCCTCGTTAATATTAGTATTAGTTCGAGAGCGAGGGCAGCTTAAAAACTGATAAATACACTCCATGATCGAATGAGAAGCCTTAAACAACTCCTTGTATCCAAGAATTTTAAATTGAACATATATTAAAATCTAAAATCTTCTCTAAGCTTTTCATTATAAAAGTAATAAAATAGCAAAATCACAAAATAACAGAATTTAAAATCTTCTTTTCAACTTTAAACTATTTTAATTTGAACCTCAGAGACTTAGGGAGGAAGAAGAGTGAAATCACTACTCTCCCAGTGTGCACACGATATTTTTTACAACATCTATACGAAAAAGTGCGACTTTGTTATGCCTGTAAGAGTGAATCGCAAAATAACTAAAAAATATTGAGATTATGTTATCCCGCAAGAGCTGCTTTTCTTCCCGCGCGGGAGGAAATAAAGCGAGATCGTCGAAACGCGAACTGCGCACGTACCACGGTTGTTTTCCCCTGATTGCCCTGGAATCAACTGCTTTGCGTCCACATCAGATGCATAGGTAACTGTTTAGATTTAACCGAGCAAAAAACTCACGGTCTTGCATCAATCTAAAATATCTTCGCTTCTAGACATCAAAAACTAAAAAAACTAAAAGAACTAAAAAACCTCATTAGACTGAAATTGAAACTGAAACAAGAAATTTCTCTGGGCCTTTCGAGGTCGTCGCAATGTACAAAATTCCCAACAATAATTATTAATTAATAATAAAAATAATAATATAAAAGAGTATAATACATGGCAAGGTACATCATGAAGTGCTAGTTTTATGATGCACCTTATGAGAAGATTGTATAGTCGAAGTATATTAGATCTTGGAATAATCAATGCCTTTTCATCTCAGTGATCAACTGAATGAGCGTTTTTATCTGTCCCTTTTTTGTGGGTATTAGTTCTTGACTTGAATCGCGTAGCGAAAAGTAGACAGCAGGTTGGTGCTATGGGGGAGGAATGTGAGGAATGGCTCGCATTTCATGAAATTCCGCAAAACAAGGCCATCGACATAAGCAGGCATTGCAGGGCCAACATTTGAAGCGAGTCTGCCGAAGTTTTCCACGTGATGTGAGAACTCCTCGACGCTTGCAGTGTACACATACTTTTCCATGACCATTTGCTTTGCTGAGGCTATGGGGTTGACCAGATACGTACGTAATCCCTCCTGAAGAAAATTGGCCAAATCTTCGGTTAGTGGTTTCTTAAAATATGTGTACATGCAGCAACCATTTCATTAGTAACGTGTGTGCGTGTTTTTTTCCAGTCCCAGCACCAACCCACAGCCGAGAAAGCGAGTCTAGATATCATTATCAGCGACCAATACCCACAATTTTTAGCATTGCCAGGTGCCAGTTCAATGTGCTTTGTGGAAGAAACAAGAAGGTCTTATAATTTAGTCTTTAGGAATTACAGGCGTCTTTGACAATATTAAAAAATTCTGATACAATTGTTCCTCTTTTGAATTTTGTGTTTCCTTTCTTTGAAAATGTTCTAGTTTATCTTTCGATAATGCGGGAATCCTTTTCGTGCTTTCTAACAGAGCTGGGTATAAGAAGATTCTTAAATTAGTGATTGAAATTCAATGAAAAATAAAAATCCGCATACCTTGAAATGTAACAGTTAATTAATTGGAAAGTATCAAAATGAAGACGAACCTAAATTTAAGTAAATTAAATGCAATTAAATTTCAAATTTCAAAACCTTTCAAATTTTTAGGCCTATAAATAAACATCCAAATTTGGAAGCTATCAAATTTCAAAAAGTTCAAATTTAAAAAAAATGGAATTGATGAAATTTGAAAGCCTTGGAAAAGAACTCTATATTGTGAAACCTTTAACTTTACAACCATACCAATTTCAAAACATTTAAAAGAATTAATTGAAACTAAAGACATGTTAATATTAAGGCACTAAAATTCAAATTCAAATTAGGAAATGATCAGATTCTGAAACCCTTGCATTAAAAAAACATTCAATTAAAACATTCCAAATTTAGATAGAAACAAATTGTAGGACATCCAAATTTGAAATCGATAGATATAAAACGCAATTTCAAAGACTTCTAATTCAAAAGCATTTGAATTTGCAAGCGATGCATTTTAAAAGCACATTTCAAAATTTTCATTTAGAAGCGATAAAAGCCTTTGAAATTGAAAACTCTAATATTTTTTATTTACATTTTTTAATTTTTGAAGTTATTAAATTTATATGTTAAAAATGATCAAATTTTGAATTGCTAAAATCTGAAAAACGTCTTTAGGAAGCAATAACCTTCTAGTTTATACCATTTTGAAATTTCCAAATTTTAAAGCTTTAAGGCCATGTAACACTTGACCGATTCCTACCTTTCCGAAATTGTTTTTTCTCCACGTCTCACGTCCATATGAAATGAGATAAACCTGCAAATTTTTTTAATTAAATAAAAGACACTAAAAATCGTTTCTAATAATTACAAACAATTCTCCAAAACAAATTTGTTTGTAATTGTAAAAATTCAGAAACATAAAAAACGTAACTTAGTGCCTTTTATTTAGTTTTCCACATTTTTAACTCAATAATTGACAAAATCTGTACGTGAGTTGTTGAGAAAAACTATCGAGAAGGTAGTAATCGGTTAAGTGCTATGTGGCCTCATTATTAATAATTAAAAGCACCTATATTTAAAAGCGTCAAATTTTGCAAGCCTGCCATTATGAAACAAATAAAAATTTGAATCATTTTAAATTCCAATTCCTCAAAATTAAAGTCTCAAAATTTGAAAAATTCTGTATTGGAGAAATTTTAGAATTTAATTCTATATATTAAATTCTAAATTGATAATTCTATTATTCCCCAACTCTGTTTTCAGATGCTGTTTAATTTATCAATCATTAATCGACGCTTATAAAATATCGTCCGTGGCATTGCTAAACGTTTACAGAAATGATATTTCCAAACGCAGATAAATTAATTGTTTATTATAATTATGTTATTTTTTTTATAAATCTAAACTTGAGGATTCCAGGATGTTTAAAAATTCTTTCTCAAGGCGCAGAAACTTACTAACTTGTTAATTTTACTTTTCCTGGAAACCTCATTTTCTATCATTGATATTAAACTATTAGAGCTACGTATAAAATTATAAATGAGAATGATTCGGTCCTACGTGTTCACGCATGTGCATCATAAATTACCCATACATGTGCAATTTTGTTTTCCTTTCAAACAATAACAAATTAAGAAAAGTCCCATTTATAAATGGAAAAAGATTTATAGGCATATTCGCTTTTAAATTGCTTTAAATCTTTATTAACATTTAAAATTAATCTAATAAAGCAATTTTTCGTATTAGAAAGCACCAATAATTTTCCGGCTCCTGAAAAGATAGATTTGCTCAAAATAAAATTCTAGGATTAGAAAATTTTATCTTATATAAATTCCTTGGCCGTTTTTAACTGCAAATTCCTGCCTTTCCCAGACAATAAATCTTGCAACTTTTGTTTCTCCCACAACACGAAAACTCTAAATTTAATAACTCCAGACACCGGAAAAGACTATTCAAATCCAATTAAAAATAATTTTCCACAACCGAAGAGAGTGTAAAGTAATCGAGTGATAAAGATTGCACCTGAATGGGTCCCTTGTATTCAAAGAACGAGAAATCATTTCGAGCATTTTAAGAGTCATTAAAAAATTCTCACACATCCACACATCCATTGAATTATTTACAATTGTACACTGAAGATGGATTAAATTAATTCCAAGTAGCGAAGACAACCCAAAGATTTGAAAAAAAGAGCCAGATACTGAACGTACTTCTCACCCCTCGTTATCGACTGTAAATTTCAATCAGAGACAAAGATTCACGATTGAAATGATAAAGATTGCAAAAAGAAACCATTTCACGCTTTCGTAGGTTGCAAATTTTTTTCGAAATCGGTTCACAGTTTTAGTTCGAATATCAGAACTACTTTTCCTTTTTTATTTATAACTCTTTTTGTTTTTTCCAAATAATATTTTAATCGCAAGGGCACATAGTAAAGAAATCAAGCTATCTGATATAGTAATATAGCTATTGAAATAATTCATGCTGCCTTATTTCCCTAGATTAATAAATTACTTACCTATAGATTAATGATTTTCATCAATAAAATTATGTACAGTTTTCTACCACAGTGAATGAAATTGGAAATTATGCCTAAGGTTTCTTACATGCCACTGTCACCATCACCACCACCTTAGTTTATTATTTTTACTCAACTAATTATTAAATTATTATGCCAGGAGTCTTATTCTGCAAGTTAATCTTCATATTTATCTCACACGAATGTTTAAGCATAGCAACTTAAAAAACTCTAGGCAAGTACTTTCTATACCATTTTATCATTTTTCCGATCAAAAATATTTTTATTTCGAAAACTAAAAACAGAGATATTTTTCAAACAAAATAATTCAGATTAACTTTGCGTTGAAAAAGACTCTGGATACTGAAAGTATGTTCTGAGCCAACTTTTCTAAAATCTATTTTTTTTTTTTGAGGATCTAGGTCACATGAGGCTTATTGATATCTGCTCTTATTCGTTTAGTATATCGTGATCTTTATTAGGGTTAGTGCATAAAAGAAATATATTGAGGGCCTCGATCTGGTTATTTATAATTATTATTTACGTTGCCAATTGTAGGCACACATACAGCACTTGGCAATGCTTTCTATTTTCTAAAATTCTACAGCTTCACCTACACCCAAAATATTCCTTCCCACACATTTTGACATTCACAAACCATGCACTCTTCACCCTAATTTACACGTAGATTTATTCTGTAAAGGTAGAATCACTTGCAAGAAAAGAGAGTTTCGCCTTGTTATTATTAACCACCAGATTTTTACTCATTCATCAACTTTGCGTTAATTTACAGCTTGTGAACCTGATTCAAACCTCAAAACAAAATACAGTGCTTTTCATTAAAAATATAATTGTAGATTCCTGTTACCGACATTTTACAACTTCAAGGGTTCGTGTGCATGCTAGAAATGATATTTTTAGCATGGAAACAAAGTCGATAAATATCGGCAATAAAGTTAGTTTATAAAAATAAAGTTTGGTAGAGTAAGATTGAAAACATTACTCAAAAGATATTCTTTTTTAATTTCGTTACTATCAGGTTCACAGTTGGGCAATGCTATCAATACACGAAAGCAATAATAAAACCTTTCGCGAAGCTAAGCTTGAAAATGTTTATTATTATTTTTATTATTGCTTCTGTCTTGACCCACATTTTGGTGAAAATTCGCCTGAATCAGCGTAGGATAATGCAAAGCCGAAAGTGCTACCGAGCCATTGTATATTTTAGAAAGTTAAGATCTCGAGTTAACTACAAAATCGAAAATAAGAATTGCAGTGATAATGTACTTCAGATTAAGTTTCTATTTTCAATAATTGTTAAATAGTTACTCTACTTTCATCTATAGAAAGAGAAAAAGAATTCAATATGAAGATTTGTGTGAGAGACTTTGTACATTCTATAAATAATGAGAAATAGTTTGAGATTTTCTACCCAAAATGCATGAATTAGCGCAAATATTTCTTGAATTTATAAATAAAAAAGTAAATTTGAAATATCATTCATGCATTGTTTGGGTAAAAGAATCGCTCGCTTGAGTGCCAGCCTCCATTCTCAAAAATATTGTTAAAATTGTAAGATTTTGTCTGTTAGGTATTTTTCTATGGACTTTTTTTAGTCAGGAGACATGGCAACAAAAGCAAACTATAGAAAAGGTGACAGAAATCGTTTAAAAAAATTACTCACCTTGTGCTGATTCCTGCGACCTTTCCCCCGACGTGCCAGGTTTCGAAAGCAAGTTTCCTGAAAAGTAGAAATCCGTTTTTTAAAAAACTGACCTAAAGTGGCACGAAATTTTTAAAATAAGTCCCATGAAACTGCGAAAAATGTATTTCCTTGGGAATAGAGAGTAAAAGTTTCAGATAAAGAACTCCAATAAGTAATATTTTTGGGTTTCTTAACGAAAAAAACTAAATGAAATGCTATACGTATAGAAAGATACACAAAATAATAAACAATAGGTAGTAAATTTAATTTTTTTCAAGTTATAATGCATGCAACAATGGAACAAAACAGTATTGTCACGAAATTCCATATTATATTGATCATTTTGCATTCTATGGAGGTAGGCTAAATAGAGGTATTGCCGACACCTTACTAGCGAACGACACCTAGGATATAAAAATGCCTTTATTGGAATTATGAGAATTTAAAATTTGCATTTGAGTCTTCGTCCAGTACGAAATCTGTTAATTTATTTTCATAAATATTATTTTTCGTTGCCACCTACAGAAGGACGCAGTCACTGTAAAAGTTAGCGATTTTGTTAATTTGAAAGACCTGTGTAACTTACTGCGTAATTTACTTATCGTACCTTTAAAATCAGTGAAGGACAAATATCAAATGCCACACTCAACAGGAGGAAGTTTTTAGGGAGTTATTCTCACTATTATTATTGACATCCATGTTCTTACGAATTGTGTACATTTATTTAGTTCATAAAAAATTGTCATCTTTAAATATTTAATATTTTTTCAAAGTAGCTATTTCATTAGTTTCGGATATCCAAACCACAAAAAGCAAACACCGACACCTAGAATGAATATGTCAAAGTCGAAAAAAATCGTCAACTTGACATAACCACACAATATCGAAGGTGTTCTTTTTTTAACGAAAACCTCTTCTCTTCTTCAAAAACACTCATAATGATATATATTAATAATTATAATGATCTTATATAAAAAGAATTATAAATTTATTCTCTCTAAATTCTTCTAAATGTATCGTCTTCACTGGAAACATGGCATTGTTCTTTGATTTCGAATAAAATATTTGGCAATAAATATAAGACAAAAAATAACGATATTAATAGGTATTGGTCAAAAACTGAAAAAAAAACCTGCCCTTTCACATAAAGTCATCCTCGACGGTAATACCCCTCTTTATCCTACTTTAAATTTTCAAAAGATTGTACTATTATGTAAAGTCCAAAACTAATTTATAAAAGTGCGACTTCGATTTTTTTATCATTGGATGAAATTTTGAATACAAATTTTTTAATCGCGTTTTTATACCATGGTTGATTAAGAATTTTGATTTCCAAATTTCAGGTCTTTTCCAGATTTTATAAAGTAACAAAAAAAAATGTAGAGCATTTCCTCTTCTAGATGAAGAGAAAAATATCATTAGTAAAGAATAATCGCGTAAAATAAAAGTAATTTAACTCTGTTTTAAAATATTTGTAAAGATAAAGAATATTTTTGAAAATTAATATGTACCTTAATAATTCCAACAAAATTAATAAATTTCTTCCAAATACGATAATTTGAAGTTTTTTAATTCCCGCATTACTTTCAAATTAGGCAAGTTTAGAGCTTAAATTCATTTTGAACTTGGGTTGCCGGAATTAACCAATTGTGTCCATTTAAAGGTTTTTTTTTCAATTTGGAATAACTTTTAGGTACCAGTTTTTCGTTGTTGCAAATTTAAAATCTTGCAAAGTCCACACATTTCAATTTTCTCTTCCGTTCTTTAATTCAAACTTCATTCTTTCCCAAACTCGAACCTTTTCTATTTGAATTCGTATTGAGAGAAAGGATTCTTAATTTTAACTATTTTTAAAATGGAAAACTTTTTAATTTAAATATTTTTGATATTTACAAAAGATGAATTTTTTTGTTCAACAGTGATTTTAAAACTCTTTCCATTTGAGATAATTAATTTTTGAACAATATTCATTATTCAATTAAAAATATATCGATAATTAAGGCTTTTATTGGAAAGTATACTTTTAAACAGTACGATTGATATAGGAATTTATTTATTTTTTAGTATTCGAATAAGAAACAATTCGATCTTGAACGCTTCAAACTTAAAAACATTCAACCAATAAGTGTTTCAAATAAAAATGGTAGAATTTTGAAAGATTTTTCTTAAAATAGTCAAAAACTTACTGTCCGAGGCCTACTAAGGAAAATAATAAAGAATAGATAAATTTATAGTCTTTAGTAGACATGTTATTTTAGCCAATCATCAAAAGTTCTAAAATATTTTTGAAGGGAAAGGGAAGAAATAATGGCATTATTAATAATAGACGGTTCATACAAATTTTGTTTAACTTACTTATATCCGATTTCCTATCTAAACTATCGGAGGCGGACTGATTAGAATAAAAGGTTTGGCTGATGTCCGGCTTTTGTTCGTTGTCTGGAGTTTCGGAAGTAGTGTCGTCGATTCCCATTTTGTTGGAATCACCAGCGCTCTCTTCGTAACTACAACTACTTCCATCTTGTTCCAAATACTCGGGCATTTCTAGTTTAAGATTTGGCATGAGGGGTATAATTTCCACAGGATCGGAACTCCCTTTTTGGTTCTCCGTCTTCTCGTCCTTCGTGATCGCTGCCTTTTCTGCGTTTGCGTTCGAGTTCTCCCGAAATTTTCTTTTCTTTGTGGGCGGAGGCTCTGAGGGTGACTCGACGGGCGACGAAGGAGACTTGCTTCCTTTGCTATTTGTCGTTATCCTTCCAGAGGCATTTTGAAGTTGTACTTCTGGCTCGTTCGGGATTTCTATATCGTCCTGCAAATATCCATTAAAAAGGTTTAACACTTTTTTATGCAATTATTATTATTATATTATTATTCCGCCTTCCTGAACTTTTACTTTTGATACGAACCTCAACCAAACTGTCGTTATCTTTCCCGCTACCATCTGTCAAACCCTGAACTGCTAACAGCTCTGCTGTCGTTAAAAAACTGGCTAACTGCTCTTGAACTACGTTAACTTCTCCCTGATACATAAAGTCCACTAAAGCTGCTAGATCATCGAACTTGACGTTTCGAAAAATAACGACTGGGTGCTGACAAGGATTTTCCTGCAAGGGAAATTAAAAAGACTCAAGTTGGAGAATGTTTAACGTGAAAACAAGTATAATTGGAATAATTTGAGTTATTTTCATTATCTACCTTAAATAAGTCTCTGAAATATGTGCTGCAGGCTGATAGGAGCATTTTGTGGGCCCTGATCCTTTTTCCCTCACAACTTAACGTTACATCGACAAGATCCTCGTCAGTCCTTAAGGTGTCGAAGGCACAAGTTATGTGCTTCAAGTAGTTGTTCCACCTCAGGGAGAACTGTTGACTCGAACCCATGTTTGCCTGCAAGTGAAAGAAATTTTTTATACAAAAAAAAATAGTTAAAATTAGAAAACATACTATTTTAAAAGACTTTGATATTTAATCAACAAATTCAACAACAAAAATAAAATCTGTAGGTTAAAAATTCCGATTTTTTCCAAATTCAAATATAAAAGCGAATTTTAAAGTCTCCAAAGTACATTCGATCATTATCAAGCTTTTACAAAAGTTCCACGGCTATCAATTTTTCTACTGATTATTAAAAACTGCATCCACGCAAATTTTGGTCCTAGAAATATGGACTGATTCCAAAATATTAGTTTACCTATGAGAGGTACCAGGTCAGGAATATCAGAGTTGTTATCGATATGATTAATTTTCTTGAAACTAAGGTAAGTAATAGTGTTAGGTAGGCTATGTAGAATTTAGCAATCTTTTGTCTATAAAAATAAAGCCGAAAACAATTCAAAATTTTGCGTAAACAATGTAAATGTTTTTATTTTTCGTGCTGAGCTCGTATTTTTGCTACTTTTTCATGTGCAAGTTATTCCTTGTGATTTTAATTTTCATTTAAAACATAATAATTTGTAACCTCTTCTCATTTCTTAGTTATGCTTTTTTTATATATTTTTTAATACTCTGCATTAAATTTCTGACAAACGTAAGAAAGCCAATTTATTTATTTTTTGTTTGTCTTAACAATACTGAAACAACTTATAAAGTTATAAATTTTGTTAACCTGTTCAACCTTCAAATGGGCCATTTGAAGTATCATGGCCACACCAATTGACATAGTAAAAAAGTTAATGCTGTGTTGAGAACATTTAAATAAAAGACGATTTTTCTTGATTAAATTCGTAAACAAGTGTCGTACAATGAAGTTTGTTTATTCATACTGCATCAGAAATATGTTTGAGAAAAAATTGTCTGTGTAATTTTTACCGTAGAATCGAAGTGCTATTACTTTTGTCATAACTCATATTTTGAAACAAATTGTTTGGACAATCAAAAATATAACTTTTTCATAAAAAATCATCTTTTAATGAAATATTTTCCTCCTAATGTTAACTTTTCTATTATGTCAATTGGACTGCCCATGAAACTGAGGTTGAAAAATGGTTTATAACTTTCTAAGTTGTTTATAAATTTTCAAATTATGACACTTTTTCGTAACTAATTCCATTTTAATAATAAATCTCAACGATTTTAAAAAGAAATAAATTTTTTTCTAGAATAAACTGATATACTGTTGAATTTGCTTAAAATAATTTTTTTTATAATAATTAAATTAAATTTTTAATAAAATATTTATGATGCCTAAGCCTGTCTTCAAAAGTTCTAATTAACAATGAATTTATCTAAGAGATTCAATCAGAGATAAAAATCATATCGTTCAAATTAACAATTTTGCCGCTGTATTTGTATTCATAACTTGGAAATGAGAAGACTAAAACGATTTTTTTAAAATCAAAGATAAAATCATAAGGACTAACTTACACACAAAAAGTAACAAAAAATACGATATCAAAACAATTTTTTTTTTCTTGTAATTTTGAATTTTTTCGACTTTACTTCTATAGAAAAAAATAGTACTGAAAAAGAGGAAGCGGCTTCCGGGTGTAGAATTTCACATGCAAGTAGAGGAGCTTCCCCTATCTTCTAACAGAGGAAGTCACTACTTTTTTCTAACAAGTCACTATTTTGATCTATTAATAGATTTCCAAAATGCATAGAATTTCAGGGTTTCTACTCGAATCCTAAAAATTTCCAGTTTTTTCCAGGTACATCTCTAGATTTTTTTAGGTATAATTTTTCTTAATACGAAACCCTACAGGTCTACACTTATTCAAAGGATCACATAATGCGAACTTGAAAAAAAATTCCTGACTATTTCCCGGTTAAAAATGATATTTTCCTTGGTTGACTTTTAGGCATTACAAATTTTAGAACTACAAGGTAAGATACATAATAGGAATGATCATAAAAATAAGTTTAAACTTTACAGCCCAAAATGCTTTCAAAACTGGGGAAATAGAGTGATTTTTGAATAAAATAGGTGAATAATTTTGTTTGAATAACATTAATGTACGTACCATACTCCTAACATTTAAAGTCGAAAACATTGCATTTTTAACAAAGTAGGAGATGTTTTAAACAAAAAAATATGAATTTTCAACAGAAGAGTTAGGGTTTCTAGCTAATAAGTCGAATGTTTTAGAAAATATTTTATTTTTTAACTCGGAAAAATGAATTTTTAACAAAAAAGTTCATTTTTAACCAAGAAAGATGACATCTTAAAAATTAGTTGAATTCTCAACAAAATTCTAGGCTAATTTCCGGTTTTTGTCGTCAGTTGTCACCCTAAATATGTATGCAATTGCGCAAGTTTATTGTTTAGGTTTTTTCCTAGTTCTCGTAAATATCTACATGCGTAAAAATGGTTCTATTTATACATAACATTAAATATTTATAAGGAATTTAAATAATATGTTTAATCTAGGAGCCTCTGACAAATGAGCACACGATATTCTATACTATATTAATTATTGCTATCGACTAATTAAATAAATGTAATAATAATAATAACACAATTAATCATTACACGACCCCTAATGTAAATATTAATAGTTTGAATAAAAGATTTTTTCC
>CAKNWW010322338.1:11879-23024 GCA_932074435.1 Andricus kollari | reverse complement strand
TTATACCTATAGACCCCCTTCGGGAGCGGCTGGGTCCGCCCATAACCCGACCCATACCTCTTCATCGACACAATGTGCAGTCAAGTCAAATAAATATCAAGAAAAACACCAAAATTTCATTCTCAGCCAAAAATTTTCATTTTTATTTGGATGCCAGCGCAAAATAATTTTTAACGATAATGAGCTTTTTTGTGCCTGCGCAGAATTATACCTTTATCAATTTTACTAGATTTAAGTTTAAATTCCTGAGCCATTTCCTTATTTGTCTGAAACATATCTGTGCCAGTGGGTTGGAAATTATCGAAGCAGCCCCATCCACTTTACCATGAAACCCTATAAAATACTTATAGAGTAGATAATTTTAGGCAGCACATTTCTAAACGTTTTTGAATGTTTATGTGTAAGTCCACTGACTTTTGTCTGAAACGTGTATTTCATATTTGGCTTAGGGGTTCCTTTTGCATTTTTTACCTTTTCCTCTCAAAAATCTCAAAAAATATTGATCTGAGATAAATATATTGTGCATAAAAGTTGCATCTCTCGTCGAAAAACAGATTTTTATCTTTATACTTTTTTTCCTAGAATAATTATTTTTCAAGATGAATTACAAAAATTAATTTTCTTCTAAAAAATGTATTAAATTTGGTAAAATATTAGGTAATTTTAAAGCGTGGACCTTAAGAAGGTAGGAAAAGTGAGTTGAAACATGTTCTGAAGGATGAGAAGGATATGGCCTACATCCCTTCCCACTACCCTCTAAAATGAATTAGTAGAAAACTACTAATTGGTAGTAGTTTTCTGACAATTCAAATAGCACCGATTCGTTCACTGCTAATTAGTAAAAAGCTACTAATTCAATGTGTAAGAATTACCGACTAAATGAATTAGTAACTATACCTACTGATGTAATTGGTCATGTTAATACGAAGTTGTAGGTTCTGAAATTTTTTATATTATTTTGAATTTGTGCACAAGGAAAGGCACATAAATATTCCTTAGAATTAAGTCGAGTCTGGTAATTCTGTAGTACGTTTGCCAATTTCTGTACACTATAAGCCACGAAGATGTATAATTTTTCTGAAAATACATTTTACTTAACCTAACTTTTTTTAAGGACACTTTCCCAATTCTCTTGAAACTATTCACTTATTTTCCATTATTAAACCAAAAATTATCCATTTTTAAAGAAACTAAACAGACGACAAAAATAATAATATCAGTGACCGAAATCATTTAATTTGCAATAAAATGAAGTCAGCATCCTCTCATCATGGCACTGGTGGAAGCTGCCATAAGAGTCTAATGTATTTTTCCGTACACGATTTTCAGCGCCATCTCTTGTCACGGAGGACAAACTAAAGTCCCACCAAACCGCCAAATTTTAATGTCATATCATTTTAAAAAGTAAAATGAGTTTACTATTTTCTATTTATTATCCTAAAAGAAGGGAATAATAATACAAAAACGATTAAAAGCATTAGATAATTCGTTTTAAAAGTTTTGGAAATAGAAAATGTCTGTAATTATTGAATTTCGAATATTATATTACCATACACAATCATTATTGTTATTATTATAGCAATATAATCTAAGAATATAAATTCAGAAAAGTAACAAAAAATCATCGGAAAGTATTAAAAAATTATTTTTCCATAGCAATGCTACTAATTTTTATTAGTAAAATTTCTACTAATTCGGATTTAGAGAGTACTCATAACCAACACGCGTGGTTTTTTTGGCTTTGGAAAAGGGGGTCGTATTCTTTGAATCGTTTTTGGACACTATAACAAGTTTTGAAATTTTTTATAACAAAAAGTCTTAAACTGAATTTTTTTCGTTCTTATCGACAAATGTCTATTCTAGAAAAAAAATGTAGGCATGAAAAATGTGTGTTATGATGAGATCTACAACTTTAATGTACAATATTTTTATCTTAGATCAATATTTTTCAGAACTTTTCGGAAGAAAGATATTTTTTTGAAATAAAAAATGATAATAACCTAATTTAGATTAATCTGCCCCAAAAAGTTTGTAGATGATTTTTAATTGGGATGAAAAATGAACCCCTAGGCTAAATATTAAGTCAATATTCTTGGATAAGCATTTCACTTAACTTGCCTTTAATTTTCTTATTTTATTTACAAACTCGCGCGACACTGCACGTTTGAGAGCATCGTTACTTTTTCCTGCGACCTGGAAAAAATCTGAGGCTTTGCACATAATTAGGTTCCACTATGATTTACTCAGTATTAAAATTTTACGAATGTGTCTTGCTTTGTTTTAAAAAATAACTACCTATAAAATATAGACTCATGGTAGTTATTTTGCAATAGGTTAGGATATTAACTGGAGTTCGCAGACCAATTATTTTGTATTATTTACGCATGCTCTCATTCGAAAATAAGTCAAAAATAATGGTCAACTAACTTCAGTTATTATCTTAAACTATTGTAAAATAACCTTCACAAGTTTGAATTTTATAGGTTATTATTTTTAAAACTAAGAAAAAAACCTTCCTAAAATCTAAATAATAAGTAAACCATAGTGAAACTTAATTATGTGCTAATCCTCAGATTTTTTGGACGTTCCAGGGAAAAATAATGATCCTCTGAAAAGTGAATTTTCTCGCGAGTTTGTAATTTTCCCAAGATGATTTTATTACGATAAAAAGTGATTTTTGGACAAATATTAGGTAGATTTACATGAAAATTAGTACGAAAATGGCTCATATTGAATTTTAACATTTTACGCGACGAAGTTTTTTTCACAGGAAAGTTTTTAATCTGAGCCAAAATGTCAGATTTTTTACGTTTACTTAAAAAATAGCTGTTGCTTGAAAAAATAACGGTTCTTTTAAAGTCAAATATAAAGCGATAAAATACAAAATGTAAAGACCATTGAATCATTATATCGTCGCTGGTTTCAATTTAATGATATATTTTACTAGTTTAAAGACTTTCAAATTTACTTGAAAAATGCCATTTTACTACACTCGTGCACCTTTTAATACAGCTTACAACTGAAATATGTATAATTCATAAAGTACTTTGAGGCTAAGCCAACTCTAATAAACTAACATTAGTTATTCCAAAATGTAAGTTTTTTTAAATACGCAGTGGCCACGGCGTGCCTGAACGGGAGTTAAATAAAATTTTCATGAACGTCTCAGATCTTTGCAGGATCTTAGAGTAGAACATAAATAGGGATGTTTGGACAAAAATGGAAATATTTCGTCGATCTCTGTCAAAATAAAACTGGTTTAAAGGTTTTATATACCTTTTTTCACTAATTTCGTAACTATAAAGGGGCTTTCAAATACTTTTTTCAAAGTTACGTATCAGCGAATCTCTACATTAATTTTTTGTGCCAAAGAACTTTATTTAAACAAAATTTTCCCGCTTATCCGGTGTCGCTATTTTATTTTTAGACAGCCACATAATTTTTTTAAGGTCAAAAAATGGTCTGGTTTTACGCAATTTTCAAAAAATTCTTACAATATTTTAAACGACCTAACGAAACCAGATAAGCGGAAAAATTTTGTTTGAATCAATCATTTATTTCTAATTCAAATTTAATTGATACAGTCGCTATACGAAAATGTCGTTTTTACCTGCCTTCTTTTCGGGCTCTTTTTAAACGACTGCAGCCTAATTTTTTAAACTTTTTGTTTCTTTGCACTCTCTCTCTCTCGTAAGAATTTTTCGATTTGAAAACACTGAAAATTCTTGCAATTATTTATAATGGAAATCATCTCTCCTGATCAAAAAAAAAATAATAAATAAAAAAAAGATAAACATAAATGATCAAAAACCGATGATATACTTGTTTGTTTGCGTTCGTAAATTATTTTTGTCCACAATTTGTCTGATGATAATATTTATTTGGGATTCTATAATGAACAAGCAATGGAATCCGTTCATCATGACTTTAAAATCACGTGGGAGAAGTATGAAGTTGGAAGAGCGAATTCTAATGATGATGAACAATTATTGCGGGCTATTTGTGAATACAACTCTTCTCATATCTAAGTTTTTTTCTCTTTTAAAATATACAAATACATACAAAAACTTCAATTAAGTTTCAGTGCTCAAGAATTAATTTCTCAAATTGTATAAAATGTTATGATGATATGAATCTTATTTAAATAAATCCATAAATTCACAGCTTTATTCGAGTTATTACTATTTTTCATTGCAATATAAAGGCCAATTTATAATGATCAAATAAAATTCAATGACATTAAAATTTAAGAAAAGTGGTGACGGAGATACTTTCAATTTATAAAAATTAATCGAAAAAAATACGAAAATTAAGCTGCAGTCGTTCAAAAAGATTCCGAAAAGAAGGCAGGTAAAAACGACATTCTCGGGTAGCGACTGTATCAATTAAATTTGAATTAGAAATAAATGTGCAGTCAATGGACGTGTTTTTTCGCTAATAGTGCTTGATTCAAACAAAGTTTTCCCACTTATCTGGTTTCGTTAGCTAATTTTAAAAAATTGTAAGAATTTTTTTAAAAATGCGTAAAACCAGACCATTTTTTGATCTTAAAAAAATTAGGTAGCAAAAATAAAATAGCGACATCGGATAAGCGGGAAAATTTTGTTTAAATAAAGTTCTTTGACCCAAAAAATGAATGTAGAGATTCGCTGATACATAACTTTGAAAAAAGTATTTGAAAGCCGCTTTAGTTACGAAATTATTGAAAAAAAGGTATAAAAATCCTTTAAACCAGTTTTGTTTCTACAGAGCTCGACGAAATATTTACATTTTTGTCCAAAACATCCCTATGTATGTTCTACTCTAAGATCCTGCAAACATCTGAGACGTTCATGAAAATTTTACTTAACTCTCTTTCAGACACGCCGTGTGGCCTTTGACACACATCGAGGGAATCCGAACGAAAACAGATTGGGCGCATGAATCATTTCTGTCGGATTTGGACGCATGACGCAACCTGATGCAACTAATGCGCTGAGAGTGCGGCCATCATGCTGTTTGTGATGCTTGACTGAGCATCGCCTCTCTTTCGGTCCGCATCTCCTCTCATCACCAAATTGCTGAGGATAGCAATTCTAGAAACGCACATCTCCAGTTTACGAAAATCCAGGTTCCAGTGTACTTTTTAGGAATTCGAAACTTGAAATACATAAAAGCCACAACATCTTCTGAAGTAATGAGCAGAGTTATAAATCTTTTTAATTTGATCCTACTAGTCTTCTTATTACCCAAAAACTGAAAATTGCCAAAAAATGTTTACACGTTTACACATATTGTTAGTTTCGGGTACAAAACAGCGTACAAATTATACAAGATGAGTTTGAGTATAAAATCAGCTTTCAAATGAGCTCTCATCGAACCTTCTACGACCAATAGTTTATGAAATATTAATTTGTTAATTAAGGGTGCGCATTCGCTGGGTAAGCAACGTACGTAATAAATTGTTATTGTTAAAAAAAAATACATTCACATTTTTTTTATAATTTCGTAAAGTGTAAGGTTTGCTGCATGAAAGGATTTTTTTGGTATTGACAATCTAAAATTGGCACGGTGCGATATGAGTTGATTTAGTTTTAAATTTTAACTTTAGTCGAATTTGAAGTTTAACAAAGAATGTATGATAATGAAAACATTAATTTTATTTTCTTGAGATATAAACATTCAAATTGAATTTTAAACAATAAGTAGCTGAAAAAAACGAATGAAACTTTCATCAATTATAAGTTAAACATTATGTTTATTGTTTTTAGATATTTATATCATTATTTAGCGTTATTCGGCTATATTGTTCATAAAAAAAATTTCAATAATTTTTTTCACAACAAAGCTGTTGCAGATGGAAAATTGATGAAAAAATAATCGAGATCTTCTTGAGTACATTGTTGCTAATAATTGAAATTTGTTTTTAATCAATTAAACACTTTTTCATGAAGAAGCATCTTCCCGTAGCAGATTAACCGAATGAAACCCCACTAAAAGTGTAACTTTTTGAAATATTATTATTTAAAAAAACTTCACTCACTCCCCACCCTGCTAATTTTGGACCTTCAGTATAGAAAAAATCATTTCATACTCAAAAGACCTTCCACTTCATGGATCTTTAAAGAAAAAGTGGATATATTTTTTTAATAACAATGAAAATTATTTACATACGTCGCTTACTTAAAGAATGATTGACATTCTTGAGTATATATGTTTAACAAAAAACTAGAACATTGTGCGCGCTATGCGTTCACTAATTACCTTTTTTTCAGAGAAAAAAGACGAAATTAAATTTTCTGTAAAAAAAGCGAGAAAATTCCAGTAAATTCAATTTACTGTTAATTGTTACCACACACAGTTGCATGTTTAACAAAAAAAAATTAACTTTGCAACAGAAGAGATGATTTTTCAACCAAAAAGATGAATTTTCTACCAAAAAATATGGATTTTCAACAAAAGATATAAATTTATAACCAAACAGTTGAATTATGAACCAAAAAGATTTATTTTCTACAAGTAAAGACGAATTTTCAACAAAATGATGTGATGTAAGTCCAAATTTTATTCGATTAATTTTTAGTTTTTCTTTTTTTATGTTCTAAAAACTTTTAACTAAATAGTTGAATTTTAAACGAAAAAGATCCATTTTTAACCAAAAATGCTGTAGCTAAATTTGTATCGAGAAGAATTAAATTTCAATAAAAAAAGCGCATTTTCTATGGAAAAGTCTAATTTTGTACGAAATAGTTGGATTTTATACCAATTAGAATTTTCAAGCCAAAAAGACGAATTTTCTATAATGTAGTTAAACTTTACCCAGAGAATATGAATTTCCAATGAAAAAGTTAATTTGCAACCAATAAATTGAATTTTCAACAAAAAAGTTGAATTTTCAGTTGAAAAATTAATTTTTAACAACAACGAAAAACGAATTTTCAACTAAAGTTATGAATCTTGAACTAAAAAAAAAAAACTTTTTAGAAAGTAGTACAACTTTCAACCAATTTTTAAATAAAACAGTGTATGTTCTACGGAAAGAGACGAATTTTCAAACGAATACGTAAATTTTCCACCAAATAGTTAAATTTTCTTCCAAATTGTTGAATTTTCGAGTAAAAACTACGAATTTTTTACAAAACAGTTGAATTTTTAACAAAAAATTATTTCTCAACCGAAACAGATTAATTCTTAACCAGACAGTTGCATGTTTAACAAAAAAAGGATAAATTTCTTCAGAAAGAGATGAATTTTGAAACCAAAAAATTAATGTTCGACAAAAAAGTTGAAAAAAATATCAACAAATTTGTTTGTAAACAAAACAAAGTTTGAATCAAATTGTTGAATTTTCAAGTCAAAAAGACAAATTTTCAATTAAATAGTTGAATTTACTACCAAGAAGTATGATATTTTAACCAAATTGATGAATTTTTTTGGTTTTCGAAAATAATTATTTCAATTTAAATAATGCAATGAAAATATCGAAAAATTGTAATTTGTCAGCGGTTGTAAAAGTACAATTTTTTATTATTATTTGACAATAAAATTACTTTTGCTCATCTCACCTTTTTCTTAAACCTTCAACTGAAATTGAATTCTTAATTATGTGTGTGAATTTGGCAACATTCCTTTCTTCGAGTTTTCAAATTACTCAATCGGCATTGCTGAAAAGCGACAATAATGGTTTCGATATTTTCGCGACACACCTAATTTTCAGAGAAGGACTGATTTTTGGAAACATACTCCTTTTTAAGCCTTGTTGTGCAATTTTGTTACACAATTTGACTTTTTTAAGTTTGTCTTTCAAAAAATTTCCTATTCAAACAAAAAAAAAATGCTGTTATCTTCGAGTTCCAGCACAAATGGTAATAGGACTGGACTATAGAGGGCATACCTATCCAATACATGCACTACTCAAAACACATCTCCAAGGGAATCTTCTTTTAGAAGTACTTTTGGGTCCCTCCAGTACTGATATTATTTATTATGTGACAGAGCCATAAGTTTAAAAATTCGATGAAATATTGTCTTTAGATTTAAGTTTGGATTTAAGGTTTGAAATTAATTTCATTGAAAAGGTTTTAAATACCTCACAAATACTTTATAAATAATTATTATTCGACAGTTCGTTATTTATACTGGTACTTTTATATTATTTTAAAAACAATTCTTAAGGTTTTTGGATAATTATTATTCAATATTTTTATATTGTTTATTTAACGTATTTACAACAAGGACTACTTATCCACAGAAGAAGCAAGTATGCAAACACTACCTTGTTCCTCCGAGAGATGTCAGTCCGACCGTTCGATTCAATTTCTTTAAATTATTCACGGAATTATTCATATTTGTAAAAGAAATCCCAAATAAAGAACGAGGAATTTGTTTATTTATTTGGGATTTTTTAATTTTGGATACAAGTATGTATTTGCATGTGTGCTTGTCAAAATTTGGTAGATTTTCTATTTATTTAGTTTTTTAATTTCAAGAAATTCTTTGTTAAAAGATAAAGAACATTTTATGCTTAGGATTTTTAATGTACACTCATAAATTGTTAAGGACGTTATTGTAGACTCATAGAGTTTAAAGTTTAAAAATTCTACATTGTTTAAAGTCTTAACTCGTAAAGTTTGTTAGATTCAAACAAATTTTTGTTTAATCTAAACCGACTTTTGTAACTGGTCAAACAAGTTTTTCATATTAATTATAAACAAATTCTTATTTCGAATCAAGGAGATTAAAAAAAAATAAGGTAAGCTACTTTCTGCAAGTGTTAAACAATATACTATCTTATTTTTTAACGGTTTAATAAATGGAAAGAGGCGATTTTAATAAATAAATCAATATTCTTAAGAATATTTATTAAAAATTAAATTATAATTAAAATTTATCATTTTTATCAATAAAATAATGTTTCGGACATCTATGGCAAGTTTTGCAAGCTTTTATTTGACTTGCTCTGTGGGTAAGTGGGTACTTTAGGGTCAAATCTTGTATTGCAATTTTGAAACACACATATCCAATTGAATGAAAACTTTGTATACATGAGTAATTTCAAATTACCTTCAGAAAATCGGAATTCATGTCCCACGCTAACTTTATAATCAGAATAATTTTATTTGAAAATATCATGCATAAATAAAGTGCTTTGTCCCCTCATCCAAATTAAAGACTCCGACTAGTTTTCCTAGATATTGCAAAATAATATTTATATGCTTTTTTTGGCTTAATCTCTTTAAACACTATTGAGGACTTTCGAATTTTTTTAAATCATTTAAGTTCCTTAAATAATTTTGTACAGATACATTTATCCTTGTCATCGAAATTCGAATCAACTACATCCACCTCAGCTTTTTACGTATATTTCGAGAATAAAATGCTAAATTATCTCTAAAGTTTTCGAACGATTTTGGAAGAAATTCTCGTAGGAAAATTCTTCGAAAGGTACGTAAACGTATTTTGTAACTTGTAAACTTTCACTATGTTTCCTTATAGGATTTATTCTTTGGTGATTAATATTTTTTTAAGGCTGTTGGAGCGGGGTGCATAACAATTGCGAAATTCGTCAAGCACTCAAAACTTACCAACAACCTACGATAATTCTGTTTTGAGGTTTTAAAAATGCACTTTGAAAATTTTCTAGACACCCGAAGGAGTTTCACGATGTCGGATTGGGGGGTGGGGGTTGGGTGTAAGTCTATGGTTTTTCGAAAAAATATGGTAACGACATGAAGTGTGAAGGAAGCCCACTGACAGCTGAAGGCGCTGATAGCTCGACCGTACTGGATCGTACTACGTAAAATGCACTGTCAGTAAAAGTCGGCTCTGTCTTGGCAGAAATTTTAAATTTCAATAAAAAATGCACTTTGAGATTTTATTTTTTAAATTGTTTATTCACAAGTCCGAATGATTGGCGAATGCAACAGCATCACTGCAATTTCAAAAAAAAAAAAAACTTTCTTAGAGTAATAAACGTGGTCTCGGAAAAGGAAAAGTGTACAAGTGATAAAAGGATGCCGCTGTGAACTCGCTGATAATAATCGATAATAATTTTGCAATTTACTTTAAGTTTATTCATTGCATTATTTATATATATTGTCTTGACATAAATAATAATAATTTTAAAATTCATATACAATTATAGACTTGTCGTTGTACATATTTGTTGTGTTGCAACGTGCATAAAAAATATGGAAATGGCGCATTACGTAGAATCGTATAAATAAGTTAAGTATTGTACACCCTATTCTCGCTTCATCGAATAATAATATTACTCGCATTCCCAGAATCTAAAATGCCCTTAGAAAGGCACACTCATACACAGCACACACTCAAAAACCTCACAAAAATTTGCTATTACTAGAGAGTAAAATATGATCTCAATATCTTGAAGGAGAAATGTAAATTTCTCATTGAAAACATCGAAATCTGCAAACCTTTGCAGACATTTTGAAATCATCGACCCTTATTCGCAAAGATTTATTATTCTTAGATATCGAGATAGTGCACTCGGAGAGATTCAATGAACAAATTAATTAAAATTAAAATTATTCTATGCAGCAGACTTAGAACTTAGTAACATTTTTTTTGCAGGAAAAATTGTCTTCCTGAGGGCGTTTTAGATTCTGGGAATACGAGTAATATTATTGTTCTATAAAGCGAAAATAGAGTGTACAATACTTACCTTATTTATACGATTCTACATAATGCGCCATTTATATTTTTTTGTACTTTACAACACAACAAATATGTACAATGAAAAGTCTATAATTTCATACGAATTTTAAAATTATTATTTATGTCAAGACAAGATACGTAAATAATTCAATAAATAATGTGAAAGAAAATTGCAAAATTATTATCGATTATTATCAGCGAGTTCACAGCGGCATCCTTTTATCACTTGTACACTTTTTCTTTTCCGAGACCACGTTTATAATCATAAGAATTTTTTTTTCATTCAAATTGCAGTGATGCGGTTGCATTCGCCAATCATTCGAATTTGTCAATCAATAGTAAAAAGAAAAGAAAATCTCAAATTGCACTTTTTATTTAAATTGAAAATTCCCTCCAAGACAGATGGGACTTTTACCGACAGAGCATTTTCGTAGTACGATTCAGTACGGTCGATCTATCAGTGCCATCAGCTGTCAGTCGGCTTTTTTT
>CAKNWW010322323.1:0-11054 GCA_932074435.1 Andricus kollari | reverse complement strand
CCTCCTTTTCCGCCTCCTTGGCAGTGATGTTGTAGTCGGCCAGAACCGAGAATCCGATCAGGAATATAGTTCGTTTTTCGAAGACTTGGAGAACGATGTCAGGCCTCGAGTGTGCAATGGAGACTGCTGTCCGAAATGTGTACTTCCAGAAAATTTGGCACTTCTCGCATTATGTCTGTAGAAATACGTCGTTCCCGCCTGAGTGGTACACCTGGATAGTATTTGTTCTAGGTACTCAGCGTGTGCATGACATGCGCTGCACATATCTCTGGGAACTCTTAGACATAAAATGAGGCCGCTGTATACTAAGATGAAAACAATACCGTCCTGGCATGTGAAAATGAAACCCTTTGTACCTGACTTAAGTCCTGATGACCTGAGGAAAGCAAAAGTTTGCTCCTTTGACAAGGACTGTTTTTCTACATAGTATGTGAAAGTTCCCGTGCATTTTCTTGTCGAGTAGCTGTTGGCCTCACTTCTGATGTAAAAATTTAGGCCAAGAATCTCGGCCGGCTGCTTCGCGGCTTTGTAAAGGAACTCTCCTTTGATAATCATCTTTTGTTTCCTGGCCATTTTTAGGAGAGAATCTCTGCCATTTGCAACGATGTAAGCTTTACTTAGAACACTTCGGTTATGAAGACATTGAACATTCAGAAGTCCTCATTCACCATGATGGCGTGAGATGTATAATCGCGGAACAGACAATTGATATGCAAGCTCTTGTGCATATGCATGACCTTACGCGTGGCCATATCAAAGGCCGTAAGCTCGTTCTGCGTCCATTGAACCACCCCAAACGAGTAGAGTAGAACTAGGGTGTCAAGCATATTGTTAGCCGATAGATTTGAAGACAAAATCTTTCGAAGAACATGCTTTATCTGCTTCGAAGAGACTCCTTAACTAATTTTACGACCTGAATGCGGCTTCAAGGTATGAATAAGCTTCTCCAGTGTTAGTTAAATCCTCGCACAGTTCTTCAATCCAAAGTCCATACAAATCTCTCCTGTATACCTCTTGACGATATCTAGAGAAAAGCTGAAATTCGACTGCACCAAAGTATAGATCTTCAGCTTATCCCTATGAAATACATGAGTGGCATTATGCTCGCGATGATTAGTGACGCTGCAAAGGTATCCAGGAGAATTTAGTAGTGCGAGAGATAAATGCAGAAGTATAATGCAAAAGAGCAAAGGGCTCATGGTATTGCCCTGAAAGACGCCCCTCTGAAAGGTGACGTTGTTCGTTGTCACGCGATAATTTTTATATGAGATAGTAAATCCAGTTTTTCAAAAGGACATCAATCTCTCCGTGCATCTCAATATGTGTGGATGAACCTTCAAGCTTTCCAACAGATAGATGACAAGTCTATAAGATAAGCAGGCACCGCCCGAGAGACGACAGTGATTTCAGGATAAGGAGGAACATTAGCATCCAGATTCCTCATAAGTATTAGTGAGTTAGTTGCCTATTGTGCCACACCCTTGTATATTCTCAAGACAGTACTCCGAATCCGGCGATCTTCCCAAATGTTTTTGGATCTCGGAAGTTTTTGTTGTTAAAACGTTCTGAGAAGACACCTCCCAGGTGTCAGGCGTACCTATTGCACAGTAAATGAAGTCCCACTTTGTAAGTGGCAAAGTGGATCCGACCCACTCGGCCATTCGGCAGCCTCCCTGGCAGGCTAGGGTGGACGGAGCGATTCCTCTGAGGTCATCAATTGGATGCACAGATTCGAAGCACTGACCTGGTGTGTTATGTAAGTGTATGTGTCTGTCTATGTTCATTACTCGAAATTGGCCAGCGACCCCCAAGACTAGACCCCCTCGACATGGGGTCCCGAACCACCAGAACCCCGGTTGATGTACATAGACCAATTTCCGTTGGTACTGGCTGAGCGATCGAACCCCAGTCCTCCTGCACAGAAGTCTGGCGCGCTATCGTCTGAGCCACCGAGGCTCAATTTCCTGAGTACTAAGATCTGGCTGAAATATATGCCTCTCTTCGTGAGGATATCTTGAAGGAGTCCAACATCTAGACCATCAATTGTTCAGTTTATAGGTCAACACCCATGAGAACTCACATCTTTTTCATCACAGATCTGCTACTACCTCTCGCACTACGCAATTCTCCTGGGTACCTCTACAGCAACACTCATCATTGCAAACATAAGGTCTCTCCTGTATTTTATATGGATAACCTGAAGATATATCTCTTTGATGCAAGGCAGCTTCAGAGTGCCTTATGTGTCGTCGAGAGGTACACAAGTGAGATTTGTATGGACTTAAGATTGGATCCTGAACTCATGGATATGAGTGTTATTAGACACTTCGATGCTTATCCATAAGTAGGCGTGCTTGAAAGGCGCATTCAGGGTATACGTAACATTAGTAAGAGGGGCTCTCCGAAGCAGATGCAAGCGTGTCCTTCGACAGGTTTGGTCTTCAAATGTGTTGACGTTGAACATGTCATGTGCGACTAACATGCTTGCCGTATGGGTTCTACTCTAGTTGATTGGGTTGTTTCCATGCGCGAAGCACCAGCTAACGACCCTCGACATTGCCACGTGTAAGATCATGCATATGCAGAAGAACTTGCATATCAATTCATCCCTTCCATCATAGACAATGAGAACAAAAACGAGGAGAGGTACCGAAACCTTATGAGGAAGCTGCGGCGACTATACCCAGAATATTCGGTTAAAATTATTGTCCTTGTGATTGGTGTTCTCGGAGATGCGAAGCTATTGCTGGTTCGTAACCACATAGCCATAACGGCGCACAGTGGTCAAAACTCGGAAAAAGGTGGTCAAACTTCGCATAATTTTTTTTTCAGGGGTTTTTTACTTATAGATACATTTCAGTAGTATATGTGTAATTGATTGCCACATTCAATAACAATAATATCTTTCTTTTGACAAATTTCTCTTTTCCAACATGGAATCGTCTCTGTAAAGTAAGTACTTGAATAGTATTTAATTGGTAAATCAAGATTTTATTGATTGTAATTTACGAGAACATGTAAAGGCAACTGAAATCGTCTCGAATTTAAAACGAGAAGTAATATACGTAATTTGATGAATACAAAAAATGTTCCACTGAGTTCCACCGAAATATTTATTTTAACATAATGATTAGGCTTTTTATATTGCATTTCAAAAAACAAGCTGCGTAAAGCTGCGGTTTTGACTTCAATCTGAATTTTTATTTCAAGCTGCATATAAGTCCATAACTGTTCCGTTTTCATATAGTAAGCGGTGTTTGAATTTACAAATGAAAGTTGATTGTGTTACATTCAAGATTAAATGAATAATTATTGTGATAAAAAACAAACCTCAAAGTATTTCAATGTGAAACAAATAAATTCATTATATATAATTATGTAAAAAATGTCATGCATAATATAAATTTTTTTCTCGTCATCTATATATGTTAATTTAAAAAAATAATCTTGACCTTATATAATCACGAAAATCTGGCCAAAAGTATAAAAAGTTCATAAAATTGGCCAAATTCTGTTATTCTTGGGTTTTTGGAGTCGCTGATTACGAATCCAATGTCCGCCATATTGAATCCGCCATTTTTTTTTAATTTTTGAAATCGGATTCGTAATCAGCGAGCTCGAAAACCCCCTTATACCAATATTGAAAAGAGTCCAAAGTTTATTTAGCATATTTAGCCGCCATATTGGATCCGGCATATTGTTTGTTAAGTTTTTGACATCGGATTCGTACTCAACAATCTTGAAAACCCCTTTATATAAATTTTTAAAAACATCAAAAATTTCTTTAACATTCACCACATTGGATTCGCCATTTTATTTTTTGAATTTTTGACATCGGATTCGTAATCAGCGACCCCAAAAACCCGTGTCTAACAGAACTTGGCCCATTTTATAAACATTTTATACTTTTGGCCAGCTTTTCGCTATGGGCAGAAATCTAGATATTGAAGTAGAGCATCCATATATATTAAAAAGAAGATTTTAACTGACAATATCCAAGATATTAAAGGGAGAGTCTAAGCTATTGAAAAAATATTTTTTTAATTTTTCAAAAATAACATGTAAAGCTTACCTTTTTTGATAATTATTCAATTTTCGTGTAGACCGCGGATAACGCGCTGTTCAATGCTAACATAAATGATGCCTGTAACACCGCGACCTCATTTTTTGTGAAAATTATGATATCACATCCAAAAACACTCAATCTATTTTCCACAAAATTTTTAAGGCAATATATATCCGAAAAATCAAAACACACACGACGAATGCTCAAGATACGGACAAAGCGGGGTTAAAATCTTTTGTTGCCACGCCACACATCAACGACATTACTCCGATAAAATTTCACTTTTTTAATATCTTAGATATTAACGGTTAATATCACACATTTTATACTCCCAATCTAAACCGACATTGCCCTTTAATATCTTGTATATTGAATAGAAGATATTAGATATTATGCCGTAATATCTATATATGTGGGCGTCCGCATGAAAAGGGCCCTTATGATATGAAGTTACGTATAGGGACATTCATCCGGTTCGATTCCCGGCATTTTAGGACCAAAATGAATCCTCTAAGTTAAAAAATGAGTCATTAGGGTTACGTTTTGAACATGATTATAGCCTCAATAGGTTCACTGTAGGTCCCATTATCATCCCCTACCAAAAACCGAAAATAATCATTTTGACCTCAACTTAAAAGCACGCGAATATCTCCTGAACCAGAACCGGCCATAAGGGCCCTTTTTATGCGGACGCCCACATATTATGGTTAAATATCAAAGTTTTGATTATCTACTTTTCAATATCTATTTTTCGTCGTGTGTGCGGCGTGGTAAAAACGTGCCGAGGCACTTGCGAAATGGATTCAGAAGGCTTTCATCCTTGGTTCGCTCCGTGTCATTAAGGCACGCGAGAGCTTAGCCCTGTCGTTGTGATTTCGTCGTACCCTGTGACCACTTATCTCCCGGTCATAAAACGTGGCCATATGTGCGATTTACCAACGTTCTCCTCGGAGCCAGTGTGATTTTGTCTACGAAACCATCCTGATAAAGAACTAGATCTAGTTAAAATATTTAAATAATTATATTATTATATTTACCAACAGAAACCAGGAAAACCGCTAACGAGAGGAATAAAGTACCAAAAACGATCTTCATTTTTACTGAGCATAGATGCTAAAACTGACTTGTAAAAAATCTCGTGAAGAGAGATACTGTACTTCGCAAATACGTTTGAAAATCCCTGAAGGCGTCAAAATTGTTTGACGAAGTCTTTTGATTTATACACGTGGTACATCACACAATTAAGTTATTAGGACTAAAATAAATTTAAACGTTTTTATTACAGAATTAAAAAATTATCAGCGTGTTGAAAGGCATACCATCTTGTTCCCTTATTATTTATTTACACTGTTAACAGTAATACTTCCAATTCAATTAAATTCACTATTGAAAAAGAAGTTAATAATTCTATTGCTCATCTAGATTTATTAATTATAAAAACTCCAGGAGGTAATTTAACTACAAAGTGGTATAAAAAAAATATCTTGGTCAGGACGTTATTTGAAGTATAACTCCCATAATTTATTTTCTCAAAAAGTTGATCTAATTAAACGTCTTATTGATAGATGTGTTAAATTGAGCGATATTTACCCTTAGTTACCCCACGGAAGTCAAAATGACCCAGAGGGTTTTTGAAAGCGGCGAAATTTCTGAATAACCAGGGCATGGGGCCAGGACCCGGGTAGGGGGAGGGGGAGTATAAAGGCCCCATTTTATGCTGAAGCGATGATCAGACTGAATTGGATTGGTGCACGCTGAAAAAGACGTAGAGTAAGAAAGGGTACTAAAACACGTGGGGTAACTTAGGGTTAAATTCCGTAAAGCAAATTTAGATCAACTAAAAATTACTCACATGCAAAATAATTACCCACTTCAATTAATAAATAAAATCATCAAAGAAAGAATCCATGAAATTTATAATAATTCGTCTAAAAATACAAAATGGAATGAAAATCACAAAAAATTGGAACTGAAGGTGTCGTTACCATATGTTGAAGGTCTTTCGGAACGTCTTAGGGGTTCTTTAAAAAAATATAATATAAATGTTTATTTCACTAACAACCAAAATTAGTCAATCAAAATACTGGTTTGTCACAACATTCATGGCAATTTAATCATTTTTTGATTTTGAGATTGAGAATATCAAAATTCTTGCTCGTGAAAACAATACTCACAAACCAAGAATCCTAGAATCCATTTTTATAGATAAAGTAATTCAAAATACAATGAATTTAAAAACCGAAATGTTAAATATAAATAAAATATATCAAACCATTTTATAACAGATTTATATATAAAATTTAAAATTTAAATGTTATTTCAATTTTTAAATTCAATGTACTTTGGCGCACTTTTTATTTGGGTCTCTATTTTAATATCCGCCTCTTTTAATTACTTAGGGAAATATGACTTTATCCATAATGTATTTCGTTAGTCCATGTTTTTCCTTCTAAATCAAAACACCTTGTGTTCGTTTATTTATTCAAAAATGTAGTAACATCAATATATTGGAGCCTCGGGATTTTGAGGTTTTAATTTTAAATGTTTTAAGGGACGCTATTTAAATCATGTTATTTTTAAATTTTAATCTTCACTGATACAGAAAAAAAAGTAATTTTGGTTCACTCCAAAAATGTGTGTTTTTCTCTTGGAAAATAACCAAAAATTGAAACGTCTTGGATGATTTAATTAATATCAGGTAAATTTTCAAAAAATTTATTATTTAGAATTTTTTGTTCATTATAAGTATTTTTAGTTTATTGCATCTGTGTTAAGTTATGTTAACTTAGGTTATTATTAACTTGAAGAAGGCCTGCAACAAGTTCGAAACGTACTTTGGTTTTCAAAGAAATTGACGAATAAAGCTTGATTCTTGACAACTGAATTCACTATTATTTTTACTGGACCGTATGGCCAAAATAATACATTATTATATGAATTGAGTTCATTATTGATAACTACGGCCGAAGAAAATCTCACAGGGTGGATGATATTACAATCACTAAACATAGATAAGTAATACTTTCTTTGATATCATAAAATCGTACTACGTAATATAGCACATCCAAAAAATATAATTTCGTTTACTTAAGGATATCGACATGAGTTATACACTATCACACGGAAGTTTACAATCGCATCAAAATTCCTTATTTAGAAAGTGAAATAAATCTCACTACAGAATCTTGGTTATTGCGTTATGCACAACAATTACATTTTCCAATGATAAATTACCTACTCTTTACATTGGTAAAAGAAAATTTGGTTTAAATACTTCACATCGGGAAAAAATTTAAAAATAAATTAGTTTCCAATATTACAAGAACCTTGAGTTGTTGAATCGCTTCTACCAAACCAAACTTTGCGCGGTGCATCTACCAAGCAGTGACTGTATTTGCATATTTATAGATGTACAGATTTTAGAATAAAATAAAAAATAGAGACCTCAAAAAAATTTGTTTCTTTATAGACAAAATGATTATCTAGTTTCACAATGTGCGTTAAATTTGCAAACCGGATGGAGTTGTTTTTGCAACGACCGTATTACGTATGTTTTATAAGTGCATTTGCAATTTACTTTATATATTATTACGTTAGAAATGAAATTCAAATGTCCATAAAAACAGTTCTAAGATTGTGCGAAGATTATTTATAAAAGACGTATTCACAAACTGATATCTTTGAAACTGAAAACCTAGTTTTCTTGAATCTGTTTTGATAACCAAAGAAATATTTCTTTATTTTAGTTATTAAAATAATTGAATTATGCAGAATATATTTAAATCAAGTATCGCGTTTCTAAATCATCATTTTGTCTCTTTGATACTACTAGAATATTTCTTTGAACTGAAAAAATATTATATTCTTCGGTTATATTCTTCCCTATTGTCCATGTTTTTTGAGAATCATACATTTCGGAATGATATCCTCGGCAGAGATAACGTTGTATCAACAAAAATTTGTTTTATCAGAATATTTATTCAAATTGTACATATATGTATGCTGATATACTTTTATTATAATGATATCATATTCTTGTCTCTCTCTCTTGTCCCTTTGGCAGAAATCTCTTGTCATCCTATGGAAATTATTTTTGTGGATCCAACGTTATCTCTTCCAAGGCTTCAATTATTACACAGGCCGGAAAAAATTAACTTTTTTTTTGTACCCGAAGAATGGACTAGGTGATCTCGAAGGATTTTGATGTTAAACTTGGTCCCCAACTGTCCATGGGTAAGCATGGAGTCTGAAGGAGATGAAAACAATAGTTAATTTTTTAATTATTGACTATTGCGAAATTTCACAATAATTGCATCCGTTTCCAGAAATAAAGAAAAATTTTCGTTTTTGAATAAGGCCCCGGTCAAGGGTGAGATTTGGACTCCTCCATCCATCAATAGAATCTTCTGGTATTGCTCTTGGACATGACAAAATACTTAATTCTCGACAATCATAACTTATCATTAGTATATTTATAATTAAAATAAATTTATTAACCAAATAATAGTTGAATGTATAATTATTTTGCAAAAATCATAAGAAATTAAATTGTTCACATTTTTATTATCTCTGATATTCTGTGCGATTGGTATGATTGGTACGAGATGTTTATTCCTGATACCATTTAACCTGACTTGTGAGCTGCTAATTTTGACAGCTACATTTTTCGCAATTTTTTTATTGTCTGCTGTTGGTTATCTACTGTTGTAAAATATAATGTCAAATTGAAAGTCGTCGAATATTTATCAACGATAAGGAAGGAACGTTTCGTATCAATAAATATTGTTCACTAAACTTCAAGCATTGATTGTAATGTATAAACATGCCACAAGAATGTTTCATTTAGATAAAAAGTATGAATAATGAAGATGAGACATTTTTGTAAGCATAACAATTATTTTTTAAATTTATTTTAATTTTAAATAATTTTGTGGAATCTCCAATGAATTAATTTTAATTCTAATTAATTAATTATAATATTTCAGTAAAACTACGTCTGTAAATACAATGCTTATACAATGAAGCAAAATGTGATACTTTTTGAGTAAGTAAAATGATCATGAAATAAGCATAAAAATCTACGTCATAATGAAAGTTTGTAGCAATGTCACCAATAACATTGATTTAAGTAACTTGGGACATACTTTTTAAATCACTATCAGGTTCTGTTTAACTTTTAGAGCCCTTTCAGGGTAACAATATATTAGCTTCGTATGACGTAATATGAAGGTAATGTTTTTAAAAATTTCCGCCAAACGAATTTCCAACAGATAACACAAAACGTTTTCAAAGGGAATTAATTGAGATAAAGTAAAATTAAAATAATTGATACGTAGGATATTATTAGAGGAAACACGTGCAATAAATCCCTGTAATTAATAAAATTATTCCTCTAAACACAAGCGTATAATAATTCACCGATCAAAATATACTATAAGAATGACTAAAGGTGAATTCAACTAATTTTTCACGTCCAGAGTAAAAACAAAAATTTTGAAGCTAATGTAAAAATTGTTACAAATTTTCTAGAAGAATCGCAGAAAAAATTCTATGTGCCCTTATAAAAAAGAAGTATTGGTACTTACCAATACTTCTTCCAGTACTTTTTTCGCGAAAAAGTATTGGATTTCCAATACATATTCGCGAAGAAAGTATGAGATCCAATACTTACCAATACTTTTTTTTCATAAGGGTGACTTCTTAGAGTACAACCGTTTTAAATCTTCAGCTTTCTTATACCTGCGAAACCATCCTGATAAAGAACTAGATATTATTAAAAAATGTACAAAATTATATTATTATATTTACCAAAAGAACTAATGGTAATAACTGTTGCCGCCAGAAACAAAATACTAAAAACTATCTTCATTTTCACTAAACGTAGATGATCAAACTGATTTGTAAAGAATCCCGTGAAGAGAGCAACTAATGAATATTCTGATTATCCATTAGAGTATACATGCATAAACATATATATTCGAAAAATGTATTGGAGAGATTGAACCTATTTTTCTAAGATATTTGTATTTACCAAATATGTACATGGTATATGTTGCAATGAAGATAGTGGGAATAAAATGACTTTTACAATTTTAATTACACAATTACAACATTTTCAGCGTATTGGAAGGCCTATAATAACTTATAACCTTATCAGTTATTTACACTATTAGCAGCGTTGCTTCCTATCATAATTTTTCTAAATTTAAAAAATCGGAGACAAAAATAACATTCTGCCACACGTACACTTTACGTATTCTGCCCCAAATATTAATTTTAGAGAAATATCTTACGAATGAAAATTGTAGCTAATACAAACAAGAAAACTCTCATTTTGCATCAGATTTAAAAAAAAAATTTATCGGTGGTAAAAGTCGTAAAATGTATCATTTCTTAGGAGCAGACACATATAAGAGTATAATTGTACCCCTCACTTTTTTTGCTTGCAGCTCGCACAAAAAAAATCTCCGAAATATCTAATAAACAGCATCTGAAAGCTTAAAGTCTTCCGAATGCAGCGATATGTTCACTTTTGTCCTAAACAATTTTTCGCAACAGTTAGAGGGCAAAATGCCCCAAAAAACGGGGGTTTTCGGCCTCCTTTTTCAAGTGTCGACTTTGATCTGTTCCCAGAAGGAGGGCGACGTCAGGAAAAATCTGAAAAAATTCACAGATATTCTTTGAACAATTCTGAATACAATGCATTTTTCAAAACGCTAAAATATGCAATAGTTTACTTTAAACGGTGGTTTATTTACAAAAACTTTATCTTGCAAACGAATGAAGATAGGAAACCGTTTAATGGCTCCAAATGTGGAGTTTTGTCATGCGATTTCAGTGCAATAATTAAATTGATGATAAAATCATTATTACTCAAGAGATATAATTTTAAATATTTCTGACTTTAATCAGTCTGGGCGCGTGACGAACACAGCGGGACAAGTGGCAGCAAAAAAGTACCCTTTCTATGACAATAGTAATTCCAGAA
>CAKNWW010322320.1:4096-18261 GCA_932074435.1 Andricus kollari | reverse complement strand
ATCAAAACAGATGAATTAAAAAAAAAAAAAAAATTGTGTTGAATTTTAAAACTAAAAAAGATTACTCTTTAAACAAAAAGTAGAATAGTAAAATTGTCATTAAAAAAAATTCAATAAATAAAAAGGAATTTTCAACAAAACAGTTAGATTTTCTACCAAATTGATAAATTTACAACCAAATAATTGCATTTTTAATCAAGAAAATTAATTCTCTACTAATAGAAAGACAAATTTTCGAAAGAACACATAAATTTCTAACCAAATATGTAGTTGAATTTCCACCCAAGAAAATTAATTTTCTATAAAAATAGTTCAATTTTGAAACTAAAAAAGATCACGTTTTAAGCAAAAAGTAGAATAGTAAATTTTCATTAAAAAAAAGTAATTTTCAATACAAAAAAGAAATGTCTAGAAAAAACTTCAATTTTTTACCAAATTGATGAATTGTCAAGCGAAAACGACGAATTTTCTACAAAAGAGTTGCATTTTATTTTTAACCCAAAAACAAGAATTTAAAAAAAGTTAATTTTCAACCAAACAGTTGAATTTTTAACCAAATAGTAAAATTTGCAGTTAAAAAAGTTAATTTTATTTTTCAAGTAGTTTGCTTATGAATACTTTAAGAGTTCTTTTAATTGAGGCCAAATAATTTTTACCTTCATTTCTTGAAAGAAATTTTTTTTTAACAATTTTTTATATAAAGAATGTTTTAAATATTAGCAATTTTAGAAATGTATAAATTGTTTTGGATTGTTTCTTTTCCTTTACGTAATTTATGAACGGCCCTTTACTGGGCTGAATTGGTTATTAAAAATGAGGAAATTTACTTTTCGTACTATTAGATAAATGACATAATATTATAATAGAGCACCCAAATTTTCCAAACAGTATTTTTAAAAATTCTTTACATGAATGTCAAACATAAATACGGAAGTTGATTATCTTTCACACGCAGAATTAAATTTCATATTGTGTAGAAAATTTTGGATATGCCGCATAAAAACCGTGTGTGGCATATGTGCAAACTTTTTTTTCAATAGAGCTGGCAAATTCGAGGTGGTCCTCACTGGAAAGTTTACGAGTTAACGAAGCTTGAATTTCGCAAGGAATTATGCAAAATAAATACGGTAGATGCACTATGTGGACTGAATTGCTCTTTTCCCGCGATACGGATATAGGTTTTAAAAGCCGGTGAGTCACTTGGAAAAAAATTCTAGATAGGAATATAGTTATTCTTATCCAGGATGATGTCATGAAGTGAGAAAAAATGAACACGTCAATGCCATACGTACAAATTACATGCATTCTTTTTTTAATTGGACGAATCCTGAAAAGTTAAATTTTTCTCTAAAGAAAAATCTCGCAATTAATCCGAATTCAACTCGGGTTTGATATTTCATGTCGAATATCAATGCTGGAAATGGATTTTTAACGAACATTTTTGTTGTTTTATTGTTTTTATTTCATGTCATAAGGCTCCATCGGGTTTTAGAGAGGTATTCAATAAGAAAACGATTTAATACAAAGTATCGAAAGAATGAAGATTTCCATGTGGTGTCATAGAGTTTCAACTACCTTCTCTTAAAATAGGCTGCCTATCGATTTTCAAGATTTGTGCTAAATGGATAATATTTTATGCATTTTTACGACCTTTGGTATCCAGGCCTTCATAAAATTTTTTCCATGCATATTTTTACCAGTTTTTACACTTAGCAAACGACGTAAACGAAATATGCTTCTTCAAAATAGTTTGCTGAATGCTAGAAAAAAGACTCTTGAAACAATTTTTAAATATGATAAATAACCAGCAACAATTTTTTGACTGTAGAATCCTAAAAAATGTGAAAAAGGTCAGATTTTGTAATATACAATATATAGAAATGATTAAACTGAAAATTAACTACGGAACATTAACAATTTTTCCTTGTTTTTTTGTATCTGACAAGTCATTTTAATTTTTTTATTTTAAGATCGTTAAGAATTGAAAAAATATATAAAAATTGTTTTGTATTTCACAAAATGTTAAGTCTCCATATTAAAGTTTGCTAATTGAATTTTATATTGTACAGATCAGCAACTACAATTAAATTTTTATTGTAGGAACATTTAAAATTTTAAAAGGAAACTATTTAACTGTGTTTAACTATTTTAAATTAAATTTCATATATTGTACATTTTTTCAAATCACCTGGTACCCGTATGTAATTACACGTGGGATTGACCGCCATGTGACCACCAGGTTATAGTTTCACGGCCGGTTCCAACCAATTTCTCTCCATCCGATGGAGATTTCAGTTTCGATTCAGTCATAGCGATGTGGTTCAGGAAGGCTCATAATTGCATGACGGAAGTCGACCACAGGGTTGAAGTTTATGGCTTCGCGACAAAGCAGCGAAGAAGCCAAATCTTCCGCTTTTGGTTTAAATCGTGCGAAACGAGATTACTTTCTTCTTTATCTCTATTTCTTTAAGTTCTCGACAAATTAAATTACTATTTTCTTTGCCTTATATAGTGCCTTAAAATCATGCAATCATAAATAATATATATTGCTCATTATGCTCATTTGTTGTTACATAATAAATCAATCATTTATATTTTTATCCATGAGCAAATACGAAATCCGAGGGGTAGTCCAATATTAACTTTGATTCACCTGAATTAAAAATTCGAAAGAATACAAAATAAGAGACTTCGTTATCTATTTAGATATATCATTTCAAATCATATATAACGCTCAATAACAATATTAACAACACGCAATATTGAACAATATTATCCCTAGTATTATAACCCTTATAAACGGTTATTATTAATAATAACCCCTATAAACGGTCAATAATATTTTATCTCCATTTCTCTCCCAACCCCCTTCACTCTCCTAACCATTTTCCCCTCCAATCCTCGCCTTTCAGCCTTTCTACCCCCTTCTCTTACTCCTTCCCTTCAACTTACTCCTTGCCCTATCCCCATCACTCAGTTCAGAAAAGGAGCTTGAAAACGTAATTATTATTATAAAGTAAAGGAAAAAATGTATTTTTAAAGTAAAAGCATGTAAAAGAGGGAAAGATCGATGCGTGTGGGTTTCAAATCACCCCTCCACATTTTCAGTCTCACCTTGATATAAAATAAAAAATGTGTTCAAAAAATAAATGATGGATATAAGAGGGCGAAATGGAACTGAGGGTGGGGACGGATGAGATGCAGATCGGCCTTCCTCATTTCGAGCCCCCCCCCCCAAGTTTAATCTAATTTTTTTCATACTAAAATTTTTAATTGGGACTTGGTGTGCCATCTGTCAGTAGTTTGGGGCCCTAATTGCACGACTTAAATTCAAAGAACATATTTTTTTCCTTACGATATTGTATTTCGAGAGAACTCACCTACATTTTTAGCTCAAAATATTGAAAATTAAAAAAGTTATGATTTTTGAGAGAAACACTGCATTTTCGTGACTTTTGAACATTTTTAATTGTTTAAAGTAATTTAAAGTTAAAATTTGATTATCGAGGCTATTGCATCGTATTTCGGAAGGATCAAACTAACTTCTTATACGCTTCGGAGTCAAAACTTTGAGTACTCCGAGTGTTATGGGGCTGAGGGATACTCTCTGAGGGTTAACTTTGAAATTTTTTATGAGGAATCATCCTGAATTTCGAGGAGCTCACATAGTAAAAAAAGTGCGCAGAGAGAACGAGAGCATATACAGGCTTTGCCTAGCCTGGCAGTAGTGGGGATATCGAAGAGGAGTCTCTAGAGCAATTGCGAATCGGCGCACAAAAGGGAGACGCGACTAGAGGGAGAGAAGGTATAGATAGTATACTTGTAAGAGAAAGAGGGAGAGACAAATAGGTATGGAATCCGTTCGTTCGCTTGTTTTTTTCAATTCACTCCCTTCCTAAAAGAAGTTAGTATGAATACTATTTCAAATACAAATTATAAATAAACTCTGAAATGCATGGAGAAGAGACTTGGGTTAATGTGAATGCAGAAAATTATAATTTGAAGATAGTTTCATAGTTTGATTAGATTTAAAGTTTTGAGATCTAATTATAAGCCATCAAAATCGTAATGGGCCATTATCTCTTATTATCATTACGAGTGTCGTTTAGTGCAACGACATATTACGTGCTTTTAGGCTATTGGTTTACGGGTGCTTATGCACAATTACATTAAGTTACATTTACATCCAAGGGCAGTGACCTGTATCCTTAATACCATAATCACTATTTTAACTATGAAACTAGAACAAATTTATATCATATGGACTATAGGTCTTATACTGATAAACAAATATGTAACTCAAATCAATTGTCCATACCACACAAACATAAAAGAAAGAATGTCGAACGTCTATCTGGCATGGAACATTAATTCGGCTTATTAGTTTAAGAGTAAGATCGTCTAAAATGCCTTCAACATATCTCTAACAATTGAATCGTCTTTCACTTTTTTGAAAGTCAGAAAAAAAATCAACTGGAGTCACTCATTTTCATTCCCAATATAATAAGACACTTAATTTTCAATTATTCTTTTTGAAATTGTCAAGAAAATTGTGGAATTGATAACAATACGAGTACAAAAGTGTAATAGTCCAAGCAGTACACTAATATATTTTGCTAAAATTGTTAGAAAAGCTTGTTTGGTGCGAAGGTTCCATTGGTCATTAGAAAATTTGTTGTGTAATTTCTTCCGGCATATAGTTCCAGATTTCGATTTTCTCTTCCGGCATATTTTTCTCTTCAGCAGTGGGACCCCGGGGCCGTGTTGAAAGTCGAAAATCAAATGGACCTCTTTTTCTAAAGTGTGGAGATAAAAAAAGAAGTCCGTTAAATTTTCCACTTTGGAACGGCCCCGGAGTCCCACTGCTGGAGAGGTGAGTACTTAACCTCATTTCGTCAACAGGAATCGCAGGATTATATGCAGCAGGGTCAGCAGTTGATGAAATAAGGTCAGGTAATCAATAGAATTGTTAAACTTATTGGAATTAACCTTGAATTCTTTGAAATTCGTCGTAAATTCTTTGGATTTCCTCAGAAATACTTTATTGGGAATGGTGTTCGATCATTCCACCATCTGGTGCCACAAATCAGAACTAGAAAGAGCAGGTCAAATTTTAAAGACGCATTTTAATTTTTTTCATAAAAGTGTTTTTAGGATTGTTTTGTGGACTTTAAAACAATTATTATATATTAAAAAAGTCTTTATAGAAAACAAAGTGTTTCAAATGGAATTTCTATCTTATACAGTAAGAAAACACATTTATTCTAAAAAATGTTTTTCTCAGCAAAAAAAAAACAAGCTATTATTTTATTATGTCATGTAAGTTTCAATGCATTATAAGTTTAAATGAACTTTATTGAATGTATAGAGTGAAAAATTTGATCCAGATTATTCAAAGAATATGAATAACAGAATAATAAGCTTATATTCTGTTGAAATTTACAATAAATACTACATTAATGTTTTTTTTTGTAGAGAAATTTTGTTTCTAGAAATGTGTTTTTTTCACTTTATAAGATGGAGATTCTATATCAAAAACTTTATTTCTGATGAAGACTTAGTTTTATTGTGCAACAATTTCTTTAAAATCTACAAAACAATCGTAAGAACACTTTTATGCAGAAATTAAAATGTAATTTTAAAATTTTACCTGCTCTTTCTAGTTTTTACTTTTGGCACCAGATAGCGCATCATACTTCAGCCATTCCCAATAATATAAGGGCGAGTTCAGTCACATTTGTCACATTTTTCTTTATAATTCTTTAGAATCCGACCGACAGAGAAATTATAATTACCATTAAATATGCCCGAAGAGAAAATTAAAATCCGGAATATTTTGCCGGAAAACAATACCCAACCTAGAAAATGCATCACTCTTTCGAAATTTACAGAAAAATTTGAAACAGGTGCAGATTTAAGAAAACGGAGACAGTTTTTCTAAAAATAAAAAATTTGAATTTCTTTTATAAACACGCGAGATACAAAAAAAAAGTTCACACAGTAAAGCTGTTCTTTGTCAAACGCTCTACAAAAATTGTATGTTCCACTTTTTGATATTTCACTCCGCATTCACCAGAAATATTTGCTATAAATGATTTTCGAATCTGAACCTGCACAGTAGCTTAAGATGAACCTTTTTAGACAACAAATTAAAAAACAAACAAATTTGGTTATGATTTAGAGGCCCCCTAGGGGAAAATGGGGTATGGTGTCAGTGTGGGGCATGATGACTCTTTCAACCAGTGATCGTATTTGTATATTTTCATATTAGTTTTGTTACGTGAAATAGCTTTCTCTGGTACTCAAGAAAGCTATTCTATGTGACAAAACTATTCTATGTGACAAAACTAATATGATAATCAAGAAATACGAGAATTATTTGCAAAAGTCACCGTGCCCCGCACTGACGCCATGCTCCACTTTCCCCTATTTATGTTTTTTTATTGATTTTTGGTTGGTTTTATTTCCTCAATGTCTTGAAAATGCAGGAAAATATTAATTTTACATTGTTTCACATTTATCTATAAGAATCTGAGATATGATGTGTCAATTACAAAATACAATAAGTAAATTCAAAAATTTATTGATTATAGGAAAATATAAAAGGGGATAATTTTATATGTACCTATTCAAATTTATTACAAGCATTTTCAAGACAATGAGAACAGAAAAACAACAAAAAGACAAATAAAAAACACAAAAAAGGGACCTCTAAGTCATATCCGATTTTGATCAGAAATATAATTTCTAACATATTTGTCTTTAATGAGCCGGAAATATTGATGTGTGGAAGCATATTTTTCTCCGATACCTGAAGTATGTTTCCGTTTCCAAAATTGGTTCGGTTTCTTAGTCACTTATGGCAATGACAAGAGCGATATACACTTTTATCTTTTTTACACTTATTTTTGCAAAATTGGAAAACCATTTTTTTCTGGATAAAGAAAAAAAAAATCTTAAAAAAAGCGATACCTCACACGTATTTAAAGAATCCGAAAGTGAGCATGGTAATTAAAAAAATTATATGCAATTATTTTGAAAAATAGTAAAATATCAAAAAGTGGAACAGGAACTTTTTATAGAGCGTTTAAAGACAAACAGTTTTGCTCTGTAAACTTTTTAGATCGAACTCCCCCTCAAATAATCATCTACGCCCCACGTTAATTGGATTAAGTTAAAAAAAAATTAGCAGAGAATCGCACTACAAAATTTACTAAATCTATTTTAACGATCAGGTTATTTAAAAAACTTCATCCTGAAAACCTGGTACAATGAAATAATAAAAATAACCTAAAAGCTGTTTTAACGAAGGTATTAAAAGCGAGATTAAAAGCTATTGAAAGATATTACAAAACCTGTGGTAAACAAGATTATAGAAGAGGAAAAAGTGGAATCATATCCATTAAAGAGAGCATAATCAAGTGATTAAATTTTAAAAGAATCGAGCACTCGCTGGAAAAGTAAATTTTAATTTAAAGGAGTACTAGTTAGAGATGCTTTTTATCGTCTCGAATATCGAGTAAATGCTTTTCTACAATTCTGATTTTATATTCGATTTCCATTCATGTGTCACTTACAATTTAGGATTTGCGAAGCAGAATGAAAAAAAGAAATCCAGATATAATACCCAATATTCTCGTGGAATTAGGGGTGCGTTTATTCATAAAGTTAAAGCCCATAATAGGATTGAGTTAAAACTTTGCCCTTTGATCAATTTGTTATCACTGCGAAAGTAGAAATTACCCTGGAAACTCTGATTTTCTCTCTCTTTATTCTCCCTCTTCATGTCTAAGTGTCACAGAAATTATGGTAGCGAACACTTAGTCGAAAGACAATCCAATTATTGTAGCAGACGAAGCCGCAGGGAGGAATCCAGACAGTGCGCTAAATATCTCCCAGACTCGAGTTTTTAATATTTAATTAATTCATCTCCCGCAATTAGACATTTATTACTTTTTAAATTAAACATCATTCAGATAAATCCAGTTTTCATGTAACCCGAGGCTCGCAAATTTAAAGCCACGTTTTATAATTCCCCCAGATTGAAAACGCTGTAATTTTAATGAAATAATAAGGTAGGACGGATTTTCCGTAACACTTTTGAGTTAGATTTTTCAGTGGAGACGAAATAATTTTCCTAGATAATAATATTATGATAATATTATAACAAACGTGAGCTTTTCCGAGATCTTCGTTCCAACAAGGTAGGAGAGGAATTTCCGGTGTGTGCTCTGAATATTCATGCAATATAACTATGTAAAAACATATGCCGCACTTGTGTGTTAAATATTCCACGCACATAGATGCTGCATGCTGTATATTTTCGTAATTTATAGACTCTTTCCTTTTGCAATGTGTTCATTGAATGTTTTGTGGAACATTTTTTTGTACACTTTTTTTGTGTACTAGTAAATGGACTATTATTTAAATCCGCCGCAAGAATTTAAATTTTGAAAATAATTGAAAACAACCTTCAATTTCGGTTAGATTTAATATTTCGACTTTTCCAAATTGTCAGATGAATTTTTAAATTGCCCCTACCCGAAATACTGAATTTGTTTACGAATAAGTTCTCATATTAATTTTCCCCTCGACCCTCAATCTCCAATTAATAAAAACTAGAAATATTATACGCGCACTACAGCGTGCGGGAAACGTTGCATTGCCAAATAATAATATACAAATATAAAACAAGATTACTATGATTCCAGTTTTAAATTGTACACTTTAATCACTTCAACATATAATAATAATTAGAGAGGCATGGATTTATTTGCATTTTTAATTTTAAAGGCATAAAATATGATATTAATTATTAAGAGTTTTTTATTTAAAACTATTTAATTTCAAACGTTTATTCAAGCAACTGTGGACATTTTAGGTTAAAATACATTATTTTAAATTATTGATTCAACTATAAAATATCATTATTTTCAAACGGTACAATTTTGAAAGATTTAGAAATAAAATCAAACCACTTTCAATCTTTCGATATATGTTTTCAATTCCATATTGTTTGATTTTAAACGACTCCAGTTTGAAATAATTTAATATTGAAAACAGGCAAGCTGAAAATTGATTAACAAGATTAAAAAATTTTAATTTAACATTTTAGCAGATTTAGAAGGGGGAAAGCCATACAAATTTTATGATATTTAAAATCATTCTGATTTCTTTTATATAATAAACTAAGAAGATTAAAGACTCCAATCAATCTGGAAATTAAACAATTGAAATTGTGATAGATTTTAGAAATTTAATTATTTGTACTGAAACTAATATCAGCAGTCAACAAAATTAAAGGCTTCTTCTTTATTCCAAGTATTATTCCCAAATAATCCTATCATATAGTATAAATACAACATTATTTCTTTCTACACTTAATTTGTGCTTTTAATTTTAAAATAATAAAACCAACGAAATTAAAAAAAGCAATAAAAAGACAAAAGCTGCGAATATATGTAGATTATTATTTTCAATTTAAAACCAATAACGGTTAAGGCTACTTTCGAGCATTTCCCTTCATTTTTCGTGGCATCTCATTCTAATAACACGTCGGCTGTCATTTATTGGAAAATGTTTGAGGCTTTCCAGGAGACATGTAAATCAGGAGAAAAAGAAAGACTGAAGGATAGAATTTGCCACCCCCGCGGGAATTTTACATTCCATTCAGTCCTACTTACGCTCTTCTTGGTTGAAGTAATTCCTCTAAAAAGGAAATTTTAGGCCTGCTTATTAAAAAAGGAATAAAAAAAGATAGATTTATGAAAAAGCGACATAAGGGCGAAGACAGAAAGAAAAAGAGAAGTAGATCTGGAGACTAATTTTCACGGCTCCCCGCCTTTATGTGACGTTCGAAAAAGAGAGAACAAATCGAGGGACAAAAAGACCAGCTTCGATGAAGCGAGTCGAGATATTTTTTTCATTTTTTTATTTAAATTACTTGAGAGCTATATAACGCATACCTAATGGCTTTGTATTTTCCTGTCATTGCCAGTCAAGGTGGCCCAAAGAGTAATATAATACTGCGTCGCACCATTTATGTCTTGAAAAAAAGAAACTTCAATATTCTTATAAATTACTAGTTATTTCAGAATTACCACGAGTAACAAATTTTTCTCAAAATTAACCCGCATCGAATATACAGGGAATTGCTTTTAGTCAACAATTTCGTCTTCTAACTTTTTTTTTGTAATTTCAAACCTCTAGATCAAAAATCCAATAGAAACTCATCCGAAAAATTGACGTGTAAACGTAAAAAATTTGTTTAATACTGAAAAATACTTTATTTTACGCTCTATTTGGCAGTGTACATACATTTTACATTTTATTCTTATTTTATTAGGAATCATTAAAAAACTGTCACCGAATTCGGCAACACACAAGTGATTCGTATAATCATAAATCATTGTGTGCGAATTTGAATTTGGAGACATATTACCGAGTGGAAATTTGAGCTATACTTTAATTTTTCATTTCTAAACGAAATCAACTAAAAATTTTTAAACTTTTCTAAAAACTACTACGATAAAAGTACTTTATCCCAGTGGGCCTATGATTAAAAAAATTAATTAAATCATGGAAATGGGTAAAAGGACCGGGAATTCAATTTTACACCATTTTTGGCAACGACCTAATAAAATTTGTCTTAGATACATAACATAGTTTTGCTGAAAGTATTTAATAGCCAATTATAAATATTAGGAACTCAAATAAAATTTTTTTAAATATAATACAAGAAATAAATTTGTCAATTGTACATTTCTACAAGTACCTGTAAAATCTACATGTATACATTTCTACAATTAGTGCAGATATAGAATGTTACAATTCAAAAGCATGATCAATTTTACAATTTCCATCACGTTTCAAATTGCAGCAGCAGATTGAACAATTGCAAGTAATTTTGTAAACTTCGAAAGCCCGATTGGAAGTTGTGGCACTTGCATTACTCTCACTACTTCCATTTGCAAATAATTAAAAATTCTTTTCCCTGTTTATTTTTCATTAAAATGTAATAACTTTAAAACCAAATTTTTTTTTTTAATTTTCTGTTTACTTTAATTTTTGCTTTGCCTTTTACTTTTTTTCAACCCTTTGAGTACGCATCTATTTTTTCGTACATCTCATACACTCTGGGTCAATCTGACCCTGTTCACTTTATGATCGTCCATAACTTCACAACTACTGAATCTTTTTACTTACCAAAATTTAGAGGTATAATTTCAAGTATCTTAAAGTGATTTATAAGTATTATAAGTGTCTTTAAAGTCTTCAAACATACTTAAACAATGCGCGAAATTAAAAAAAAATTGAATGTTACGAAAAAAATTGAATTTTTTTTTAATTGTTAATATTTTAAGCTAAAAATTTATTTCTCGATCAAGAAGATAGGAACTGAGGGGTGGGGTAGTGGGGGAGGGGAATCAATGAGAGGGGAAGAGGGATTTGGAGGGGGAGGAAATCAGGAGAGGGGCGTGAGGGGACGGGAAGATAAGATATTAAATATTAAGATATTAAGACTTAATTAACGTCTTAAAAGGCTTAATCAGACACTTACTGGAAATAACGATTTTCATAACGGCTGAACCCTCGTATGAACTGCTTAGGGTCAAAACTGTACACCTGAAGTCCCCATTGTAGGCTTCTTTTAACATTTTTGATTAACTCTTCCAAACGGGAACGACTTTGGTCTGTATGGCCACCCTGGCCGATTCGATCACGAATATTGCACCATCCTCTGGACATATAGTTATAGTACATAGTTTTTATAGTCAGCATCTAAATCTCATGATAAGCGTGCCGATCGCAAATGCTACTTCTGCCATTACTGCTTCTTTGCGTCAAGAAATCGCAGCCGCTTCCGGGATTCGCGCTCAACCGCGAAGCAATAGTCAGCGTTTACGCTCGCGTCGCCGAAGAATTAAGGACGCATGATAATTGACAGTGCTGGTACCACAGAAAATTCAGTGCCAAAGCAAATAGGTGCACGACGCCTTGCTCCTACTCGGGAAACGAGAAAGAGCGTCGCTAACATGTGTTTTTTTCCTTGATCGTGACTCTTTGGGCGGCGTAAGAAAACGCCCCATGAACTCTTTGCGACAAACGAATCAACAATCGCGACGTACTGTTGGGTAATTTTCAACTTGCGACTCGGACTTCGCCGTGATTTTACATGGAGTTTCGTCGTCGCGGATGTTTCGAAACGTCCTCGTACGTATCTGGACGAACCCGTCTTTATCACCTCCTCATTCAGTATCCGGAGATAAATAAGCCTTTCGGAACTGTTTGCACAACGAAGCATCAAACGAAGGACAACATAAAAACTACGCCAGGACCTCCGGTAACTAACAAAACTCCTAGGTTAGCTCCGGGTCCAATTCCTCGTGCAAAAAAAGAATTCGTTAGGATGGATGCAGCTACAAATCACCAGCCCCTCAGAAAGTAGTTGGGCTTCTCACTCGACATGGTTCCGAAACCCAGTGTGGACGAATGGCAACCTCGTGGCGATTATCGAGGTCCGCACATAGAGCGTTTCACATTTTCTTTAAAAGCCAAGAAAATTTCCTCTAAACTAGGCCTGGTATGCGCATTCAATCAGATACCCGTCGCAGAAGAGCATATTTCGAAGACTGCCATCAGAATCTTTTGTCCTGTTCGAATTCCCCATGATGTCCTTCGGCCTTCGAAATGCGGCTCAGACGTGCAAACGCTTCATGGACGAGGTACTTCAAGGTTTGGATTTCGCCATTTCGTACATTGACGATATCCTCGTGGCTACCGAAAACGAAGAGGAACACCTGGATCATAAAAAGCAACTATTCGAACGTCTCAAGTCCTACGGAGTAGTTATCAATCCAGCGAACTGCCGTTTTGGAGAAAGCGAGGTACATTCTCAAGGTTGCCTTGTTTCAGCAAAAGGCATCCGCCCTTGCACCAAGAAGGTCGAAGTCATCAGAAATTGGGATCATCCGGAGACAGTGAAAGAAATCCGTCGTTTTCTAGGTACAAAGAACTTCAATAGCCATTATATGCCTAATACGGCGGCCCTGCAATCTCCCCTGGACAACCTTCTACAGGGAAACGTCACGGGGAGTACTCTTTTGAATTGAACAGATTAGGCAGTCGAAGCCTTTAAAAATGCAAAGAGAGTATGGCCTCAGCAGTTATCTCGACCTACCCGGACATTGAGGCACCACTCGCCATTTTCATAGAAGAAGCGGACTTCACAGTGTGTTCAGTCCTTCAACAGCGACACGACAACGAATGACAGCCCTTGGGTTTCTTCTCCAAAAAGCTGAGCTCAGCTGAGATGAAGTACGGTGCTTATGACCGAGAACTCCTGGCGATTTACAAAGCCGTCAAATATTTCGGGCACATTATATCTTCGCTTTTCGAAAGAAACCCGATAAATGTTCTCCCCTTCAGTTTGTGTATCTGGATTTCATCGGCCAGTTCACCACGTACATACAGCACATCTCCGGACAGGACAATGTCATCGCCGATGCACTCTCGCGAATCGAAGAAGTAGCGGAAGGCATCGACTTTGAAGCGTTCGCTCAATCACAGGCTCAAGCCGAAGAAATACAGACCTACCTTCAGCCCGAATGATCCGTTTTGGTACACATCTCAGAATTACAACGAACTAAGGACGAAAGTTTGAAGCGCAGTTGTTTTAAGAATTTAACCACATTCTTGAAAGCAAATACTTCAGGAACACGGCTTACCATCATCAAGCAGGCAGACTCGTGGAAGACTTTACAGGCAAACGAACAGAGCCAATCGTTACCACGACCCAGAGAGATTAACTGAATTTTTGCCTCTTGTCATGCTCCAAAATCGATCAGCCTGGCGAAAGCATCTGGAAGCCATACCTCTAGACTTCGTGTTTGGACAAGCCTTGCGACTTCCTGGAGAATTTCTCGCTTCCTGCAAATCAACCGAGAACAGAGAACGATCTTCAGATTTCGTCGAAGAGCTGTAACAACATTTCCAGCAATTACGTCCTGTAAGTGGAACACGGCATGGGAATAAAACACTTCGTTTTCTAAGATCTAGTCACAAGTAAATCTGCTTGGCTTAGACTTGAAACGACCGGAAGAGTTTTGCAGCAAACCTATCAAGCACCTTACCAGTTCATCAACATGGGAGACAAGACACTTGAT